>CM038214.1:37913718-38002824 GCA_021442155.1 Cymbidium sinense
AGAATTAGTACATTCTTAAGAGGTCAAGATGCACGCATGTGGTATATGTTGACACATCAATATCATACACCCACAGTAGAAGTAAATGGCATTAAAGTAGAAAAACCTTTTGAGGAATGGTCTATAGCTGAAAGAGAACTTGATGAATTAAATGCTAGGGCTTGTAATACTTTACATTGTGCTTTATTACCTGATGATTACATGAAAATTTCTATGTTAAGTATAGCAAAAGAAATATGGGATAAACTTATTATAACTTATGAAGGAACTAGTGAAGTTAGAGATGCTCACATAAATAGACTTGTTCATGATTATGAGTTATTTCATATGTCTCCTTCAATCTATCTGATATGTATATTAGATTCATGAAAATAATTAACACATTACATTCTCTTGGAAAAACATATAGGAATCAAGACTTAGTTTATAAGATTCTTAGATGTCTTCCAAAAGAATGGGAAGCTAAAGTAACAGCTATTAGTGAAGCTAAAGATTTATCTACTTATCCACTTGATCAGCTTTTGGGTTCTTTGATAGCACATGAACAGGTTATTGCTCAAAGGGATAAGATGGATAACTCAGCAAAAAAGGAGAAGGAGAAAGGAAAAGCCATTGCACTACAAGTTGATGATAGTGATGAGCATAACACCTCAAGCTCGGATGGTGATTGTGATGAGGTGGTCATGCTTTCCAAAAGGCTTGGGAACTTGCTAAGGAAGAAGAATCAAAGGTATAAAAATCTAAAATTATAAATTTCAAACTAAGAAATTTCCTACAGTGAAGGGATCATTTGCTATCATTGTAAAAAAGCTGGACACATAAGTGGTGATTGTCCGTAACTTGTTGAATCAAAGAAAAAAGAAATTGATGTAAACAAAAGAAAAAATATGAAGGAGAAAAAGTACCATAAGAAGAAGAAGACAGCTTTATGGGCCAATCCAAATTCAAATGAATCAGTACTAGCTCATAGGATGAAGAGGTCAACATATGTCTTATGGCAAATGGAGAATCTGACTTAGATTCTCAAGAGGTATGTAATGATATATATTATGATGAATTAGATAATGCTTTTAATGATTTAGTTATTGAATATAAAAAATTAAAAAGAAAATACAAAACCTTAGAAAAGAACATAAAATTTAGATATGCATTTTTGTGATTTAAAAAATGAATGTGATAATTTAAAAAGTAAAAATACTTCTTTACTAAATTGTTCCTTAGTTGTAGGTAAACTTGAAAGAGAGAATATCTTATTAAAAGCAAGATTAGAATTATGTTTAAAATCACAAGTTCATTATAATACTTCATCAAGAAAAACATTTAATAAAAATTATTTGCATCATACACATCCCACTCATATACCTTATAATTATCATTCTAAATCATATGCAAACACTAATGTTTGGTGCAACTATTACAATAAAAAAGGGCATATTTCATTTGATTGCTATGCACGTAAAATACAAAATACTAAGCAATCATCTTATGTATGGGTACCAAAAGGTACAAGCACTACACAAACCATGCATGCTAAATATCTTACTTCAAATTTAGAATGTGGACCCAAACATGTTTGGGTTCCAAAAGTTAACATGTGAGTTTATTTTGTAGGAATGCCTTCAAAGAAAAATCAAAGAAGGCATGTGGTACTTGGACAAGGGATGTTCAAGACATATGGGAGATAAAGATAAATTCACAACTTTAGAATCAAGTGATGGAGGATTTGTTACATATGGAGATAATGCAAGGGAAAATCATTGGCATTGGTTCTATTTGTAAGAATTCTATCACTTTAGATAAAGTTTTTCTAGTAGAAGGATTAAAACATAATTTAATTTCTATTAGTCAATTATGTGATAAAGGTTTGAATGTAGTATTCCATGCATCATATTGCATTATAAAAATAATGAAAATGTTTTGCTAGTAGGAAAAGATACAAAATATTTATGTCATTGATTTAGATAGCTTTCATGATGTAAATTTAAACTTACTTTGTTTTAAAAGCACTCATGATGATATATGGTTATGGCATAGGAGACTATGTCATATTAACATGCACACACTTAATAAAATTGCTAAACTTGATTTAGTAGTTGGTTTGCCTAAATTAAATTTTCATTCAAACTATGTTTGTGATGCATGTATTCATGGTAAACATTCTAGAAGCTCATTTAAAAGTAAAAATATTGTTTCTACTTCTAGACCTCTAGAATTATTGCACATGGATTTATTTGGTCCTATTAGCTTAATTAGGTGGTAAAAATTATGGTTTTGTTATTGTTGATGATTTCTCTAGATATACTTGGGTTTTGTTTGTAACTTACAAGGATGATGTTTTTGGTGAGTTTAGAAAGTTTTCTAAATATATTCAAAGAGAACAAGGCCTCTTGATTAATAGGGTTCAAACCGATCATGGTGGCGAATTTGAAAATAAATTATTTGAGGATTATTATGATGAACATGGGATTAGACATAATTTTTCTGCACTAAGAACTCCCAAAAAAAATAGAGTAGTTGAGAGATAAAATAGAACATTAATTGAATTAAGTAGATCAATGCTTGATGAGTATAAATTACCAAAATATTTTTGGGTAGAAGCAGTAAATACTACATGTTATGTGATGAATAGGATCAATTTGAGACCAATTTTGAAGAAGACACCTTATGAATTATTTTTTGGAAAGAAGCCTAAGATTGAACACTTTCATGTATTTGGATGTAAATGCTTTATTTTGAATAATGGAAAAGAGCATTTAGGTAAGTTTGATTGCAAATCGATGATGGTATTTTCTTAGGATACTCTCTTTCTAGTAGCTTATAGAGTTTTCAATAAAGAAAATGATTGTAGAAGAATCAATACATGTTATTTTGATGAAAATTTAATTGATCCCATTAGAAATGAAGTGATTGATGAAGAGATTGATAATTTTAAGAAAATATCTTTAGAAGATAATGGATGATTCATTGCCTAAAGAATGGAAATATAATAAAATCATCCAAAGGAACTAATTATAGGAGATCCTTCAAAAGGAGTTATGAAGACATAAGACATAGTAGAGGTTGTTGATCATTCAACATTTTATCTGAGGTTGAACCTAAAAATTTAGAAGAAGCATTAAATGATAATTTTGGATTATTGCTATGGAAGAGGAGTTGAATCAATTTATAAGAAATGATGTTTGGGAATTAGTCCCAAGACCCCAAGATAAAAATGTCATTGGAACAAAATGGGTCTTTAGAAATAAGCAAGATGATTCAGGTTGTATTGTTAGAAATAAAGCTAGGTTAGTTGCACAAGGGTACACACAAGTTGAAGGGATAGATTTTGAAGAATCTTTTGCACTCGTAGCACGACTAGAAACTAGGTTACTCCTTGCTTATGCTTGTTTTAGATTTTAAACTTTTTCAAATGGATGTTAAAAGTGCATTTTAAATGGATTTATTGACCAAGATGTATTTGTAGAGCAACCACTGGATTTGAAAGCCTTGATTATCCAAATCATGTGTATAAATTAAAGAAAGCTTTATATGGTTTAAAACAGGCTCCTCGTGCTTGGTATGATAGGTTAAGTAACTTTTGATAGATCATGGATTTAGAAAGGTAGAGTAGATACCATTTTATTTCTTAAGAGCATAGATGATGATTTGATTATGGTACAAGTGTATGTAGATGATATTATTTGGAAGTACAAATGAATCTTTATGCCATGAGTTCTCATCTTTGATGTCTAAAGAGTTTGAAATGAGTATGATGGGAGAACTTAATTTTTCTTAGGTCTTCAAGTAAAAGCAACAAGAAAATGGCACATTCATCTGTCAAACTAAGTACACAAATGAATTGATTGAGAGGTTTGACATGAAAAGATTTAAATCTAGTAAAACTCCTATGAGCCCATCTACAAAATTGATTTAGATGAATTAGGAAAATCTTGATCAAAAACTTTATAGGAGTATGATAGGTTCACTTTTATACCGCTAGTAGACTGATATTATGTTTGCTATTTGTTTGTGTGTGCTCATTTTCGGCCAACCCAAAAGAATCTCATTTAATAGCATTCAAGCGTATCTTTGGTATTTGATTGGCTACTACTAGGTTTATGGTATCCTAAAAATTCTTTATCATGTGATTTGGTTGCTTATTCGATGTCCTTTGGGGATGCAAAGTAGATAGAAAAAGTACATCGGCACATGTCATTTTTTAGGATCATCGCTGTGTCTTGGTCATCTAGAAACAAAATTCTGTAGCTTTATCCACAGAGGAGTACATAAGTAGTTGTGTTGCTCAAGTCCTTTGTTAAAGCAACAATTAAGAGATTTTGGTATTAAGCAAGATCATATTCTAATTCAATGTGACAATACTAGTGCTATTAGACTAAAAATCCTATCCAAAGACTCACGAACCAAGCATATAGAAATTAGACATCATTTTATTAGGATCATGTTTTGAAAGGTGATGTTAATATTAATTTTATTAGCACCGATTTACAAATTGCAGATATTTTTACAAAACCCTTACCAGAAGAACATTTTTGTACTTTAAGATGGATGCTTGGAATGTTAGATCCTAATATTTAAAATTGAATGTAGTTTGTTCTCACTTTTGATGTTGTCGGGGAGAAGAGTAAAATGTTGGTTAGAAGTAAAATGTTGGTTAGTATTAAGTCTATTTCATGCATACATTTAGGGGAGCAACATTATTCATCTCTTATGCATAAATTTTTTTTAAGAGAATTTTTTCAAAACCATGATGAAAGGTCAACTTGCACCTTCATCAAAATCAATACCCAACATTAGTCATCATCAAAAGGGGAGATTGTTGACTTAATTAGCCTCATGTTCAATTGATTAATTTTGATGATAACAAACAAATGCTTGGATGTTCTAATGAATATTTTTATGTATTTCAGATATATCAATTGCTAATTACATATCCAATACATCTCATAATATGTTTGAGGAAATTGCAAGAGTAGAAGAATGAAAAGGATATGTGAAGCTCAAGATACAATATTTTGGGTTATATGACTATTCATATGAGTCATTGGCATGAATCAATTTGCTCACAACTTAACATTTTATTTTAATGAGGTTAATTTATATAAATCTTTATTTAATTAGCATTCAATTATATGTTTCATACATAGCATTAAAATTGTCAAAGTAATAAATGATAAAAACTATTAAGTATAATTATTTTATTTACTTAATATAATTAAGTATTTTAATTTAATTTGCTGGTTATAAGATAACTAACATATTTATGATTATATATAAATTATATCATAATTTTAAATGTCACATGTCAAAATTAACAAAAATATATAAAATTTTGTATTTTAGCCAAAGTCATTGTTTAATCAAAGAACTCATATCTGATTTTATCTCCATCGGATTCCTTGGATTTTTCCTTTAAAATAAGTGGTTACATGACCCACTTTGCATTAAAATTGAATTTATTATGATTTTTAAACATTACCTGATTTTAATAATGGATGCATGCTACATGCTTTGAATATATTAAGAGCTACATTTGATTACTTTTGACTTTCCCATGTGAATATAATTTTGCTGCTAAATTTAATATTTTTTTAATATAAATTATATTTTTATTGAATATTAAATTATCACATGATAGCATGAGGTTTGTATAATATATTTCTTTGAAATAATTTTTTAAAAGACCTTCTTGCCTATAAATAGCCCTCATTCTCTTCATGAAAGCATCCCTCATTCAAAATTCTCCAGAAATCTAAGAGAAAATCTCTTAATTGTTCCTTCCAAGTGTTCTCCAAATATTGCAAGATCAAATCCTTGGTTTGGAAGCTTCAACATCTTCAACTAAGCAAGCCTTTCAAATTACTTGAGTTTGTTTTCTTGATCTTAATACTTCTTAGTTGTTCATGCTATTTTCACCATCTATTTCTTCTTTCTAATTTATACTTTTGGTGGATTAGTCTGAACATTGGTTTTCACATCAAAGTTTCTCAATCATTTTTTTGGTGAAAACTCTTGATAATTTGTAGGATCTATTTCAAATTGCTGAAATTTTTAGCTTCCTACAAATTTCTTTTTTTTCTTGAAATATTTATTCTTTGGTCTTATTTTGAAAGATCATTTATTCTTAGATCTATTTTAGAAGTGTATTTTAAGCATTTTAAAATAAATTATTGTGCTGAAATTATTTTCATATTTGCTAGATCTCTTTTTAATTGAAAGCTTACTAGCCAACTTAGATCTATCATATACTTATTTTTTTATTTTGTGATCATTAGCATTAATTGAAAGAATCTTTTGGTTAAAATAAATTACTCCTTGCTGAAATTTATTTTATTATGAAAAGAATATTGTGAATTTATTTTGAAATCATTTTGTATTATTCTACAAATTATAATAACATAAACATCCTAGTAAGATCACTTTAAGATATTTATTTTATTAAGTGAGCATTTTGCCTTGCCAAATTTTTTTAAGTTGTAAAGTGATCATTTATAAGTTGTGAGATCACTTTTGAATTTGATAGCTTGGTATATTTGTGAGAGATTTACTTTATCAAAATTTATTATTTTGTATTTTTTTATGTTGTAAAATTTATTTTGGGGTTGTACTGCCCTTTGTAGAGAGTACATATTGTTGTAGGGGTTGTACTACTGCTATAGAGAGAGTACTTTTTTGTAAACCATTTTTCATTTAGTGGATTCCTAGCCAGGGGTGGCTAAGCATGGACGTAGGTCAATTTTGGGGTTTAACCATGAAAAAATCGGTGCCTCTTGTCTCTATTTACTTTATTGTATTTTTATTTTGCTGCATTTAGAATTATATCTTATCATTATAAAATCAAAATCTAATTTTTATTTAAAATTCAAAATTTAAGTTTTGAAAATTTCAATATCACACACCCCCCTCTTGGTGCTATAGTGTCTCACACCTACTAAAATAAAATAAAAGCCTAAACCTAAACCTAAAATAAAAAACCATCCACTTAAGGTAAATCTAATGCATCTACTCTCCTAACAGGGTCATTGGACTGCAGACACTTTATGTGGCCAAACCATTTAAGGCCAGTCTCTCTAATTTTATCTGCCATTGGAACTACTCCAACTTTTTTTCCTAAGAAAACACATTTCGTATTTTATCTCTAAGAGTAAAGCCACTCATCCACCTTGGCATCCTCATCTCGCAACACTTAACTTAGTCTCATGCTTCTCTTTATTGGCCAACATTCTACACCATAAATCATTCTTTCTTTCCACCATCTTATAAAATTTTCCCTTCGCTTTAAGCATCACTTTTCTATCATAACAAAGCCGATGCATTCCTCCACTTCAACCATCCAACTTGAATTCTACTAATAACATCTCCATCTATTTCATAATCATTTTGAACAATAGAGTCTAAATATCTGAATCACTCACACTTTTTATTGACTTGTTCAACTAACCTCATAACACCACCACTATAATTTGTACAACTAAAATTACACTCCATAAATAAACTAAACTAAATAAATATAAAAATAAAAATAGATAAAAAAATAAAATAAAATATACTAAAATAAATAAAAAATAAAATAAATAAACCTAAACCTACCAATTTACTTAATTTTAAAAAATAAAAAAATAAAATAAAAAATGAAAACCCTAACCCTAGAACTAACCCTAAACCCTAAATGCTAAACCTACAACCCTAAACCCTAAACCCTAAACCCTAAACCTAAACCCTAAACCTTAAAACCCTAAACCCTAAACCCTAAACCCTAAACCCTAAACTACACCCTAAAACCCTAAACCCCAAACCCTAAACCCTTAACCCTAAAACCTACAACCATAAAACCTAAACCCCCAAACCCAAAACACTAAAGCCTAAACCCTAAAAACCTAAAAACCTAAACCTAAACCTAAACTAAAAAAAAACCTAAAAATGAAATAAATAAATAAACCTAACCCTAAATAAAATAAAATAATAAAATAAAATAAAAACTTAAACTAAAACCTAAACCTAAACCTAAACATAAAAAATAAAAAATAAAAACTAAATTAATATAAAATAAATAAAAACCTTAACTAAACTAAAAAATAAAATAAACTTAAAAATATAAAACCTAAATAAAATAAAAACTAAATCTAAAATATAAATAAAATAAACTTAAAATAATATAAACTAAAAAATAAATAAAAACCTAAACCTAAAAAATAAAGCTAAAATAAATAAAAAATAAAGGTTGAACCCTAAAGTAAAAAAATAAACCTAAACCTAAAATAAACAAAATAAAATAAATATAAACCTAAACTAAAATAAATAAAAACCCTAAACCCTAAGCCCTAAAAAATAAATCTAAAATAAAACCTAAAACCTAAACATAAAATAATAAAATAAAACTTAAACCTAAAAAAATAAAATAAAACATAAAACCTAAAATAAAATAAAATTAAAACTAAACTAAAAAATAAATGTATAGCAAAACCTAAACCTAAAAGATAAACTAAAATAAAAAACCTAATCTAAAATAAGTAAACCTAAAATAAATAAACTAAACTAAATAAAAATAAAAAATAAACCTAAATAAAAATAAAAAATAAAATAAAATAAAATAAAAAAATAAACTAAATAAACTTAAACTTAATGGTTTACTTAATTTTTTTTAAAAAACCCTACCCTAAACCCTAAATCCTAAACCCTAAACCATAAAACTAACCCAAAACCTAAAACCCTAAACCCTAAACACTAAATTCTAAACCCTAAACCCTAAAACTAACCCTAAACCCTAAACCCTATATATAAAACCTAAACCCTAAACCCTAAACCCTAAACCAACCATAAAACATATACTTTAAAAACCCTAAACCCTAAAGGCTAAACACTAAACTCTAATCCCTAAGCTAACCCTAAACCCCCTAAATCCTAAAACCTTAAACCCTAAAGCCTAAACACTAAACCATAAACTGTAAACCTTATACCATAACCCTAAACCCTAAATCCTAAAACCCTAAACCCTAAAACTCTAAACCCTAAAACCTAAAAACCCTGAACGCTAAACCCTAAACCCTAAACCCTAAAACCTAAACCCTAAACCCTAAATCCTAAACCCTAACCCCTAAATCCTAAACCCTTAGCCCCAAATGTTAAACCTTAAACCCTAAACCCTCAGCTAACCCTAAACCCTAAACCTTAAAAAGCTAAACACCTAATCCCAAACTAAAAAAAACCTAAAAAGCTACATGAATCCTTCATCTCCATTATGTCTTATTATGTGCCAAATTCTCATTCAATTCAATTATACTAAGGTCATTTTTTATACACCATGAATTTTAGACTACCTCTACCTTTCATAACATAAGGCAAATCTAATGCATCCTCCTAACTGTCATTGACAATCGATGCTTTATATGGCCAAACAATCTAAAGCCACTCTCTCAAATTTATTTTACTAGATCTACTCTAACTTTTTATCGAACATACACATTTCGCATTTTAACTCTAAGTCTAAAGCCACTCATCACCCTGAGCATCCTCATCTCTACAACACTTAACTTAGTCGCATGGTCCTATTTTATTATCCAACATTCTGCACCATAAATCATTGTTGGTCTAACCACCATCTTATAAAATTTTCCCTTAAGTTTAAGCGGTACTTTTCTATCACCCAGCAGGTCCGATACATTCCTCCACTTCAACCATCCAACTTGAATTCTACTAATAACATCTCCATCTATTTCACCATCATTTTGAACAATAGAGCCTAAATATTCAATCGCCACTCTTTTAAAGATTTGTTCACCTATTGTCACAACACTACCATTATAACTTTTACAACTAAAATTACACTCCATAAATAAACTAAACTAAATAAAAATAAAAATAAAAAAAATTAAAAAAACTAAAATAAATAAAAAATAAACTAAATAAACCTAAATCGATCAGTTTACTTAATTTGAAAAAATTAAAAAATTTAAAAATCTAAATAATTAAAAAAAACTAACCCTAAACATTAAACCATAAAAAACCATAAACCCTAAATCTTGAAGCTGAACCGTAAACCTACAACCCTAAACTCTAAGCCCTAAACTCTAAAATCTATAACCATAAATCCTAAACCCTAAACCCCAAACCCTAAACACTAAATCATAAACCATAAACACTAAAACCTAAAATCCTAAGCCTAAACTAAATAAAACCTCAAAATGAAATAAATAAAAAACATAAAATCTAAATAAAATCAAAAAATATAATAAAATAAAAGCTTAAACTAAAACCTAAACATAAACCTAAACCTTTAAAATAAAATAAAATAAAAAAAATAAAAAACTAAACTAAAATAAAATAAATAAAACCCTAAACTAAACTAAAAAATAAAATAAACCTAAAAATAAAAACCTAAATAAAATAAAAATAAAAGAAACTTAAAATAAAATAAAATAAATCCTAAATAAAAACCTAAACCTAAAAAATAAAACCTAAAAAAAATAAAAATTAAAACCTAAACCCTAAATAAAAATAATAATAAACCTAAAATAAACAAAATAAAATAAACCTAAATCTAAATAAAAATAAATAAAATCTAAACCTAAACCTAATGTAAACTAAACATAAACCCTAAACTAAATAAAATAAAACAAAATAAAAATAAACCTAAACCTAAACTAAAAAATAAAACAAAATGTAAACCTAAATTAAAAACTAAAACCTAAACCTAAAAAAAATAAAATAAAAACCTAAACCTAAGCATAAAAATAAAAAATAAAACCTAAACCTAAAAAATATAATAAAAATAAAACTAAACTAAAAAAAATAAACACAAACATAAACATAAACCTAAAAAATAAACTAAAATAAAAAACTTAAACTATAAAAAATAAACCTAAAATAAATAAACTAAACTAAATAAAAAATAAAACCTAAATAAAAAGAAAAAATAAAATAAACTAAATTAAATAATAAATAGACTAAACTACATAAACCTAAACCTACCTACTTTAATTTTAAAAAAAAAAAATATCCTAAACCCTAAACCTTAAACTCTAAACCCTAAACCTTAAACCCTAAACCATAAACCCTTCTAAATCCTAAACCCTAAATCATCCTAAATCCTAAACCCTAAACCTAAACCTAAAAAAAAATCTTAAACTCAACTAAAAATAAACCTAAACCTAAACCTAAACCTAAAAAATAAACTAAAATAAAAAAACCTAAACTAAACTAAATAAAAATAAAAAATAAACATAAATAAAAAATTAAAATAAACTATAAAAAAATAAAAAATAAACTAATTAAATCTACCGATTTATTTAATTTTTTTTAAAAAACCCTAAACCCTAAACCCTAAACCCTAAAGCCTAAACATTAAACCCTAAACCCTGATCCCTAAACCCTAACCCTAAGCCCTAAACCCTAAAAATCTAAAAACTTGAACATAAACTAAATAAAACCTAAAAATAAAATATATAAAAAAAATCCAAACCTAAAAAAAATAAAATAATAAAATAAAATAAAAACTTGAACTAAAACCAAAACCTAAACTTGAAAATAAAATAAAATAAACTAATAAAAATAAACTAAAATAAAATAAATAAAAACCTAAACTAAACTAAGAAATAAAATAAACCTAAAAATAAAAAAAAAACTAAATGTAAAATAAAATAAAATAAAATAAAAACTAAATAAAAACATAAACTTAAAAAATAAACCTAAAAATAAGACCTAAAAATAAATATAAAATAAATCCTAAACCCTAAACCTAAAATAAAAATAAAATAAACAAAATAAAATAAACCTAAACCTAAACTAAAATAAATAAAACCTTAACCTAAACCTAAAATAAATTAAACCTAAACCTAAACCTAAACTAAATAAAATAAAATAAACTCAAAATAAACCTAAACCTAAACTAAAAAATAAAACCTAAAAACAAACCTAAATTACAAACCTAAAACCTAAACATAGAAAAATAAAATAAAAACTTAAACTTAAACCTAAAAATAAAAAATAAAACCTAAACCATAAATTTAAAATAAAAATAAAACTCAACTAAAAAATAAAGCTAAACCTAAACCTAAACCTAAAAAAATTAACTAAAATAAATAACCTACACTAAACTAAATAAACTAAAAATAAATAAACTAAACTAAATAAAAATAAAAAATAAATCTAAATAAAATAAAAAAAATAAAATAAACTAAATAAACCTAAACCTACAGGTTTATTTCATTAAAAAAAATTAGAAACCCTAAATCCTAAACCCTAAACTCTAAGCCCTAAACCTACAACCCTAAACCATAAATCCTAAACCACAAACTCTAAACCCTAATCCCTAAACCTTAAATGTTAAACCCTAAAGCTACAACCCTAAACCCTAAACCCTAACACTAATCCCTAAACCTTAAACCTTAAATCATAAACACTAACGCTAAACTCTAAACCTAAACCTAAAGTAACTAAATAAATTAAAAAATAAACCAAAACCATAAAACATAATAAAGCTAAACCTAAACCTAAACCCTAAGAATGGGCGTAACCTTGACAGAACATCACATGGCTCAATCTAGATCTGGCGATGGAGGCGAAGGCAGAGGCCATGGTTGTCTTAGTGGTGGTGGGGGATCTGGAGGTGGTGGTCCGAGCAGTGGTGGTTATGAAGGCGGGAGGAACGACGAAAGTTACAGCAGTTGTGGTGGCGGAGGGAGAGATCAGGGATATGATGCTGTATCCCTCTACTTGAGAGGTCGGGGTAGCTCTAATGGGAACTCGAGAAACTGAAGAAAGGCTGATCTAATCTGCTGCTTATGGAACTTTATCTTTATAATAGAGACACTTTTAGTTATAGGGTTTTTGATTTGTTATGTGTGCTAATTTTTATCTATGTTGTCGCCAGGTCTTAGAAAACTTGGTGTGTTACTCAGTTGATGAAATCAAAAAGAAGAAATGTTAAATTTGAATTTGTTCTCTCATAAAAAAAGCCCTAAACCATAAACTAAAACCTAAATGCTAAACCTAAACCTATACCCTAAACCCTAAACCCCAAATCCTAAACCCTAAGCTAACCTTAAACCCTAAAATGTAAGAACCCAAAACCCAAAACCCTAAACCCCAAACCCTAAACACTAAACCCTAAACCCTAAACCCTAAACCCTAAAACCTAAAAACCTAAACCTAAACTAAATAAAACCAAAAAATAAAATAAATAAATAAACTTAAGCCTAAATTAAATAATAAAATAAAATAAAATAAAAACCTAAACTAGAACTTAAACCAAAACCTAAAAATAAATAAAAAATAAAAACTAAACTAAAATAAAATAAATAAAAACCTAAACTAAACTAAAAAAATAAAATAAACTTAAAAATAAAAAAGCTAAATAAAATATAACTAAATGTAAAATAAAAACAAAATAAACTTAAAATAAAAACTAAATAAAAACCCAAGAATAAAATAAACAAAAAAAAAATAAACCTAAACCAAAACTAAAATAAATAAAACCTAAACTAAACCAAAAATAAACTAAACCTAAACCCTAAACTAAATAAAATAAAATAAACTAAAAATAAACCTAAACCTAAACTAAAAAATAAAACCTAAAGATAAACCTAAAATAAAAACCTAAAACCTAAACATAAAAAATAAAAATAAAACCTAAACCTAAACCTAAATATAAAAAATAAAACCTAAACCTATAAAATAAAATAAAAACTAAACTAAAATAAAAAAATAAACATAAACCTAAACCTAAACCAAAAATAAAATAAAATAAAAAACCTAAAATTAAATTAATAATCTTAAAATATAAAATCAAAACTAAATAAAAATATAATAAAATAGACTAAACATAATAATAATAAAACTAAATAAACTAAATAAACCTAAACCTAGCCATTTACTTAATTTTTTTAAAAAAAACCCAAAACACTAAACCCTAAACCCTAAATCCTAAACCCCAAACCCTAAACCTTAAAACCTAAACCCTAAACACTAAAACTAATCCTAAACCCTAAACACTAAACCTACAACCCTAAACCCTAAAAACTCCTAAACCCTAAACCCTAAACCCTAAATAAAAAAATTAAAAATAACCCAAGCCATAAACTATTAATCCTAAAACTAACCCTAAACCCTAAACTTACGACCCTAAACCCTAAATCCTCAACCCTAAAATCCTAAACCATATACCCTAAACCCTAAACCCTAAAACCTATACTAAGCTCCTTAAACCTAAACCCCAAATCCTAAACCCTAAACCCTAAACCCTAAACCCTAAATCCTAAACACCTAAACTTAAACTATATAAAGCCTAAAAATAAAATAAATGAATAAACCTAAACCTAAATAAAATTGAAAAATAAAATAAAATAAAAATCTAAACTAAAATATACACCTAAACCTAAAAATAAAATAAAATAAAAATTAAAAACTAAACTAAAATAAAAAAATAACCTAAACTAAACTAAAAAATAAAATAAACATAAAAACCTAAATAGCATAAAACGTAGATATAAAATAAAAATAAAATAAAATAAAATAAAAACTAAATAAAAACCTAAGCTTAAAAGGTAAACCTAAAAATTAAACCTAGAAAAAAATTAAAGAAAATGTAAACCTAACATAAACTAAACTAAAATAAGTAAAACCTAAACCTAAACCTAAAATAAAGTAAACCTAAACCCTAAACTAAATAACATAAAATAAACTAAAAAGTAAATCTAAACCTAAACTTAAAAATAAAACATAAAGATAAACCTAAAATAAAATCCTAAAATCTAAACCTACAAAATAAAATAAAAACCTAAACCTAAACCTAAAAATAAAGAAATAAAACCTAAACTTAATAAATAATATAAAATTAAAACTAAACTAAAAAATAAGCATAAACCTAAACCTAAACCTAAAAAATAAACTAAAATAGAAAAACCTAAACTAAAATAAAAAACTAAACTAAATAAAAATAAAAAATAAACCTAAATAAAAATAAAAAATAAAATAAAATAAAATAAATAAAAAATAAACTAAATAAACTTAAACCTACCGATTTAGTTAATTTAAAAAAAAACCTAAACTTTAAACACTAAACCCTAAACCTTAAACCATAAACCCTAAACTTTAAATTCTAAACCCTAAACCCTTACCCTAATCTTCAACACTAAACCCTAAACCCTAAAATGCTAAACCCTCAACTCTAAACTAACCCTAAACCCTAAACCCTAAACCCTATAAATCCTAAACCCAACACCCTAAAAAATTAAACCTTAAACCCTAAACCCTAACCCTAAACCCTAAACCCTGAAAATATAAACCCTAAAACCCTGACTTAAACCCTAAACTATAAACCCTAAACCCTAAAACCCTAAACCTTCAAATCTAAATTAACCTAAACCTAAACCTAAATGCTAAAATTTTAAATTGTAAACTATAAACCTTAAACTCTAAACCTAAACCCTAAACCCTAAACCCTAAATGCTAAACTAACCCTAAACCTAAGCTAACCTTAAACCCTAAACCCTAAATCTTAAACATTAAATCATAAAAACAATAAACCCTAAACCTTAAAACCTAAACCCTAAACCCTAACTCTAAACACTAAATCATAAAACCCTCCAACCTTAAACCTTAAACCCTAAACCCTAAAAACCTAAAAATGTAAACCTAAACTAAATAAAACCTAAAAATAAAATAAATAAAAAACCTAAACCTAAATAAAATAAATAATAAAATAAAATAAAACCTAAACTTATAAATAAAATAAAAAAATAAAATAAACTAAAATAAAATAAATAAAAACCTAAACTAAACTAAAAAATAAATATAAACCTAAACCTAAACCTAAATAATAAACTAATATAAATAACCTAAACTAAAATAAATAAACTAAACTAAATAAAAATAAATAATAAAATAAACTAAGATAAATAAAAAATAAACTAAAAAAACTAAATAAACCTAAACCTACTGATTTACTTAATTTTTTTAAACAAACAAACCCTAAACCCTAAAACTAACACTAAACCCGAAACCCTAAACCTATAATAGTAAATCCTAAACCTAAATTCTAAACCCTAAACACTTAAACCCTAAACCAAATCCCTTACCTAATCTTAAACAAAACATTAAACCATACCCTAAACCCTGCACTCTAAACTAACCCTAAACCCTAAACCCTATAAATCCTAAACCCTACACCCTAAAAAACCATAAACCCTAAACCCTAAAACCCAAAACCTTCAACTCTAAACTAACCCTAAACCCTAAACACTAAATGCTAAAAACTTTAAATTATAAACCATAAACCTTAAACCCTAAACCCTAAACCCTAAACCCTAAGCGCTAAACTAACCCTAAACCTAAGCTAACCTTAAACCCTAAACCCTAAACCTTAAACCCTAAACCATAAAAACACTAAACCCTAAACCTTAAACCCTAAACCCTAAACCTAACCCTAAACCCTAAACCCTAAAACCCTCTAACCTTAAACCTTAAACCCTAAACCCCTAAAAACCTTAAAATGTAAACCTAAACTAAATGAAACATAAAAAATAAAATAAATAAAAAAACCCAAACATAAATAAAATAAAAAATAATATAAAATAAAACCTAAACTAAAACCTAAACATATACATAAAAATTAAATAAAATAAAAAATATATAATATGATAAATAAAAACCTAAACTAAACTAAAAAATATAAACCTAAACCTAAACTTAAAAAATAAACAAAAATAAAAAACCTAAACTAAAATAAATAAACTAAATTAAATAAAAAATAATAAAATAAGATAAAAAAATAAAAAAAAAAAAAACTAAATAAACCTAAACCTACTAATTACTTAATTTTTTTTAAAAAATAAACCCTCCACCCTAAAATTAACACTAAACTCGAAACCCTAAACCTACAACCCTAAACCTATAACCGTAAATCCTAAACCCTAAATTCTAAACACTAAACCCTAAACCTAAACCCTAAACCCTAAAGCTAACCCTAAACCCTAAACCCTAAAATCCTAAACCCTAAACTCTAAACAAACCCTAAACCCTAAACCGTAAATTCTAAACTAACCCTAAGCTAACCCTAATCCCTAAACCTTAATTCCAAAAAGCCCTAAACCCTAAATCTTAAACCCTAAACCCTAACCCTAATCCCTAAACCCTAAAACCCTAAACCATAAACCCTAAAACCCTAAAACCTAAACCCTAAACCCTAAAAAATTAAACTAAATAAAACCTAAAAATAAAATAAATAAAATAAAAACCTAAACAAAAACCTAAACCTAATCCTAAAAATAAAATAAAATAAAAAATAAAATAAACTAAAATAAAATAAATAAAAACATAAACTAAACTAAATAAAATAAAATAAACCTAAAAATAAAAAACCTAAATAAAATAAAAGCTAAACATAAAATAAAAATAAAATAAACCTAAAATAAAAAAAATTAAAACTAAATAAAAATGTAAACCTAAAAAATTAAACCTAAAAATAAAAGAAAATTAAAACATAAACCCTAAACTAAAAAAAACCTAAACTAAAAAAAAACATAAACCTAAAATAAAAATAAAATAAACAAAATAAAATTAACCTAAACCTAAACTAAACTAAAATAAATAAAACTAAACCTGAACCTAAATTAAACTTAAGCCTAAACCTAAATAAAATTAAATAAAATAATTTAAAAATAAACCAAAATCTAAATAAAAAAATTTAAATAAAAGCATCAAACCTAAACTTAAAAAAAATAAAAGAAAACCTATACCTATACCTAAAAATACAAAATAAAACCTAAAAAAGAAAATAAAAATAAAACTCCACTAAAAATTATACATAAATATAAAAAATAAACTAAAGTACATAAACTTAAAATAAATAAACTAAAGTAAATAAAAAGAAAAATTAAACCTAAATAAAAAGAAAAAATAAAGTAAACTAAATTAAATAAAAAATAAACTAAATATACTAAATAAACATAAACCTACTGGTTTACTTAATTAAAAAAAATAACCTTAAACCCTAAATCCTAAACCCAAAACCCTAAATGCTAAACCCTAAACCCTAAAAACCTTAAACCCTAAACCCTAAAACCATAAACCCTAAAACCCTAAACCTTAAACCTTAAACCCTAAACCTTAAACCCTAAACCCTAAACCCTAACCCTTTACCCTAAACCTAAAACCCTAAACCTAAACCTAAAGTAACTAAATAAATTAAAAAATAATTCTAAATCCTAAAACATAATAAACCTAAATCTAAACCTAAACCCTGGTAAAACTTTGATGGCATGAACATCACCACAACCGTGCTCGCCTAGATTTGGAAGTGGAGGTGGAGGTTATCGCAAGGGTGGTGGGGATCGGAGGTGGTGGTGGATATGGAGGTGGTGGTCGAGCAGGTGGTATGGAGCGATGGCATTATAGAGTGGTGGTGGTGAAGGAAGAGATCGTGGATATGATGGTGGATCCCACTACTTGAGAGACCGGGTGGTCTCATGGGAATCAAGAAACCTAAAAAATGGCATCTAATCGCTACTATGGAACAATGTCTTTATATAGAGATGGTTCTAAGTTTTGATTTTGATTTGCTATGAGCCATTTTTATTTATGTCATCATTTGTGTCATAGAAAACTTGGTATACTTGGTTGATGAAACCAAAAAGTAGAAATGTTGAATCTAAATTTGTTCTATTAAAAAAATAACAAATACCCTAAAACCTAAATTAAAACCCCAACCATACCCTAAAACCAAATCATTAAGCCCTAAAACCTAAAAACCCTAAACCCTAAACCCTAAACCTTAAAACCTTAACCCTTAACCCTAAACCCTAAACCTTAAATCATAAACCCTAAACCCTAAATGCTAAACCCTTAAAACCTAAAAACCTAAACTAAAACTAAATAAAACTTAATAATAAAATAAATTAAATAACCTAAATATAAATAAACTAAATAAAATAAAATAAATTAAAAACCTAAATTAAAACCTAAACCTAAACTTAATAATAAAATAAGATAAAAAATAAAAGTAAACTAAAATAAAATAAATAAAAACCTAATCTAAACTAAAATTTAAACTAAACCTAAGAATAAAAAACCTAAATAAAAATAAAACTAAACCTAAAATAAAAATAAAATAAACCTAAAATAAAAAAAAATTTAATACTAAATAAAATATCTAAACCTAAAAAATAACCATAAAAATAAAATCTAAAAATAAATAAAAAATAAAACCTAAACTTAAAATAGAAAAAAAAATAAACCTAAACCTAAACTAAAATAAACTAAACTAAAATAAATATAACTTAAACCTAAACTAAAATAAGGCCTACCAAACTAACAAGGCACTCGTCGGTGTGCAGCGGTCAAGTTAGGAAGAAAGCCTGTAGACTTACATCCACCAAACAAGTAACCGCTAGGGTGACACACTACCAAAGTAGCATGTCAGCCAGACCTGCAGACCTAGAGTAGCTAATGAGTGAGTGCTACAAGGGGGATTATCCCACATCAAAATAGCCTGAGATAAAATATATGAGTTTGTGTGTTTGTCATATATACTCAACCAAGTCGGCTCATGATAGCTAGTTTAAGAAGATAGAGCCACCATGGGGTAGCTTACTAACTTCACAGTAAGGCCTACCATGCTAACAAGACACTCATCAGTGCAACGTCAAGTTAGAAGAATAGCAAAAGTGACTTACATTCTCCTGAATAAGGGACCACTGGGGTGATGAGCTAAAAGGGTAAACATCAGCCCGAGCTAGAGTAGCTAATGAGTGAGAGCCATAGGGGGCTTACTCCCAGATCAAAATAGCTCGAGATAAAAGATATGTGTTTGTTTTATATGTGGTTGTGTGTAGTTTGTGTTGGTGTTGTGTTGCTAAAAGAGAGGATGTCGCTTGGGTTCCTTACACCTACCCTAAACACATCATGGCGGATTAACAAGCAAAGATATTTTTAACTAATATGAAGAGATGGAATTTTAAATGGAATGAAGTTTTATTGATAATTATGTTCAAACAAGATTTATGGATAATATTTCTTCGTAGTCTGATTGGAAGCATAGGCCTTTCTTTACAATTTATAAGTCGATAAGATACTCCTTGGTAGGCCTTTTCTATGGAGAAAGGGCTTTCCCAAGTGGGTTCAAACTTTCCTCCCATCTTTGATAGGAACAATTAGTCTCCTTAGAATTAAAACAAGCTCTCTTGAAAATCTCTGGGTGAACCAACCAACATGAGCTTGAATCATTTTAGTTTTATACAACTCGAGGTTCTAAGATGCCCTGAGGCATCTCTCCTCCAAACCTTGAGCTCTTCTAACCACAACTTGGCATTCTTCTACATTGTGATTTTACTACATAATTATCCCAATGATGGGAGTTGGACTTCTAACCATTGAACTACTCGCACTCATACATTAAGGAGAAAGGAGTAAATTGAGTAGAGTCATGTATGGTGCAAGCACAAGGCTTCAACTAACTACTCATGCCATTACCGCTTGTCATCGAAAGTGTCTTCTATAATATCTGGATGAGAGTTTTGTTGAAGGCTTCATTTTATCCTCTGATAATAGTTGGTGGAATATCTCCACCCATGATGTGTCGGGAAAAGTATTAGTTTTAGTGCTTGAATTATCTATAATTCATCGAGGAACCCCAACCTAAACTAAATAAAACCTAAACCTAAACCTAAACCTAAAAATAAAAAAATAAAAAAACCAAACTAAAAAATAAACATAATCCTAATCTAAAACCCTAAATTAAAAAAAAAAATTAAAATGAAAAACCTAAACTAAAATAAATAAACCTAAAATAAATAAACTAAACTAAATAAAAAAAAATAAACCTAAATAAAAAATAAAAATAAAATAAACTAAATAATAAATAAAAAATAAACTAAACTATACTTAAAAAAAAAAAAATCTAAACCCTAAACCCCCAACCATAAATTCTAAACCCTAAATCCTAAACTTTAAAACTAACCCTAAACCCTAAACCCTAAACCGTAAAAAACCCTAAACCCTAAATCACAAATGCTAAAACTTAAACTAACCCTAAACCTGAAACCCAAAACCTAAAACTCAAAACCCTAAACCCTAAACCTAACCCTAACCCTAAACCCTAAAAACTAAACCCTAAACCCTAAAACCCTTAACCTTAAACCCTAAACTAATACTAAACCCAAACCCTAAATCATAAAAACTCTAAACCCTAAAGACTAAACCCTAAACCTTAAACCCTAAATCCTAAACTAACCTTAAACCCTAATCTAACGCTAAGCCTTAAACCCTAAACCCTAAAAAACCTAAACCTTAAACCAAAAAAGCTTAAACACAAAACCCTAGACCCTAAACACTAAACCCAAATCGTAAACCATAAATCATAAAACCATAAAACCCTAAACCCTAAACCTTAAAAACCTAAAACCTAAACTAAAAAAAACTTAAAAATAAAATAAATATAAAAAATAAACCTAAATAAACTTAAAAAGTAAAATAAAATAAAAACCTAATATAAAACCTAAACCTAAACCTCAAATAAAACAAAATAAAATATATTAATAAAAATAAACTAAAATAAAATATATAATAACCTAAACTAAACAAAAAAAATAAAATAAACCTAAGAATAAAAAACCTATATAAAATAAAACTAAAATAAGCCTAAAATAAAATAAAATAAAAACTAAATAAAATCCTAAACCTAAAAAATAAACCTAAAAATAAATAAATAATTAAGGGAAACCTAAACCTAAAATAAAAATAAAATAAACTAAACCTAAACTAAAATAAACTAAACTAAGATAAAAAAACCTAAACCTAAACCTAAAGTAAACTAAAGCTAAACTTAAACCTAAACTAAATAAAATAAAATAAGCTAAAAGTAAACCTAAACCTAAACTAAAAAATAAAACCTAAAAAAAATAAAATAAAAATTTAAACGTAAACCTAAAAATTAAAATTAAAATTAAAATAAAACTCAAATAAAAAATAAACCTAAATCTAAACCTAAACCTAAAAAGTATACTAAAATAAAAAACCTAAACAAAAAAAATAAAATAAATAAAATAAATAAACAAAAAATAAATAAAATAAACTAAATAAACCTAAAAACTTAATTAAAAAAAACCTAAACACTAAGTTGACCCTAAACCCTAAAGCCTAAACATTAAACCCTAACACTAAACCCTAAACCCTAACCCTAAACCCTGAACACTAAAACCCTAAACCCTAAAACCTAAACCCTAAACCCTAAACCCTAAATACCTAAAAACCTAAATCAAAACTAAATAAAACCTAAATATATATATATATATATATATATATATATATATATATATATATATATATATATATAATGCTAAACCTAAGTAAAATATAAAATAAAATAAAATAAAACCTAAACTAAAACCTAAACTTAAATCAAAAATAAAATAAAACAAACTAAAATAAAATAAATAGAAACTTAAACTAAACTAAAAAAAATAAACCTAAGAATGAAAAACCTAAGCAAAATAAAAACTAAAGAATGGTCGATCCGATCTATTGCTTATGGAACTGGTTATATAGAGATGGTTCTAGTTATCTATGGTTTTTTTGCTTTCTATGCTCATTTTTGATCTATGTCATCATTGTGTCTTAGAAAACTTGTGTTGGTTGATGAAATCAAAAGAAAAATGTTGAATATGAATTTGATCTCTATTAAAAAAGAAAATAAAAAAACCCTAAACCTTAAAACCCTAAACATAAAACCCTAAACACTAAATGAACACTAAACCCTAAAACCTAAACTCTAAACCCGAAAACCCTAAACCTTAAACCCTAAACTAGAAACCCTAAACCCTAAACAAACACTAAACCCTAAAAAGATAATAACCAAAACCTAAACTAAATAAAACCTAAAATGAAATAAATAAAAAAATTAAACAAAAATAAAATAAAAAATAAAATAAAATAGAAACATAAACTAAACCTAAACCTAAACCTAAACCTTAAAAGTAAATAAAATAAAAAATAAAAACTAAAATAAAATAAAATAAATAAAAACCTAAACTAAATTATAAAATAAAAAACATAAAACAAATCAAAATTAAAACTAAAATAAGTATAAAATAAACCTAAAATAAAATAAAATAAAACTAAAGAAAACCTAAACCTAAAAAAAATAAACTTAAAAAAAAAACCTAAAAAAACCTAAACCCTAAAAAAAAAAAAACCTAAACCTAAGATAAAATATAATAAACCTAAACCTAAACTAAAATAAATATAACCTAAACCTAAACGAAATAAACTAAATCTAAACCTAAACCTAAACTAAACAAAATAAAGTAAACTAAAAATAAACCTAAGCCTAAATTAAAAAATAAAACCTAAAAATAAACATAAAACCTAAACCTAAAAAATAAAATAAAACCTAAACCTAAACCTATAAATAAAAAATAAATCAAAACCTAAAAAATAAAATAAAAATAAAACTAAATGAAAAATAAACATAAACATAAACCTAAACCTAAAAAATAAACTAAAATAAAAAACCTAAACTAAAATAAATAAACAAAATAAAATAAAAATAAAAATAAACCTAAATCAAAATAGAAAAAAATAAAATAAACTAAAATAAATAAAAAATAAACTTAAAAAACTTGAACCTACCAGTATACTTAATTTTTTAAAAAATAAATAAATAAAATAAATAAAACCCTAATTATAAACCCTAAATTAACCCTAAACCCTAAACCCTAAAACTAACCCTAAACCCTAAACTCTAAACCCTAAACCCTAAACCCTAAGCCCTAAACCCTAAACCTTAAACCATAAACCCTAAACCCTAACCCTAAACCCTAAAATCCTAAACCCTAAACTAAAACCTTAAACCCTAAACCCTAACTAAGCTCTGCCCCTAAACACTAAATCCTAAACCCTAAACCTAACAACCTAAACATTAAATACTAAACTAACTTAAACCCTAAAACCCTAAACCCTAAAGTTTAAATGCTAAACCTTAAACCCTAAACCCTAGTAACCAGAAAACCAGCTAACCTTAAACCTTAAACTTAAACTAAAACCCTAAACCCTAAAAAACACTAAACCTAAACCCTAAACCCTAAATCTTAACCATATAAAACCTTAAACCCAAACCCTAAACTCTAAACACTAGAAACCTAAACCTAAACTAAATATAACCTAAAAAAAAAACCTAAACCTAATAAAATAAAAATAAAATATAAAATAAACTTAAACATAAACTTAAAAAAATAAAATAAAATAAAATAATAAAATAAACTAAAATAAAATAAAACTTAAAATAAACCTAACTTAAAATAAACCTAAACAAAATTTTATAAATAAAATAAACCTAAGAATTAAAAACCTAAATAAAAAAATAAACCTAAAATGAACTTTAAATAAAATAAAATAAAAACTAAATAAATACCTAAACCTAAACAAAACCTAAAAAATAAAACTTAAAATAAATAAAAAATAAAACCTAAAACCTAAACAAAAAAAAAAAAAACTAAACCCAAAACTAAACTTAAAAATATAAAACCTAAAATAAAACTAAAACTAAAATTAAAACAAAATAAACCTAAAATAAAATAAAAACTAAACCTAAAAAATAAACCAAAAAATAAAACCTAAAAATAAATAAATAATAAAACCTAAAATCTAAACTTAAAACAAAACTAAACTTAAAATAAAATAAAATAAACCTAAACCTAAGCTAAAATAAACTAAACTAAAATAAATTAAACTTATACCTAAACCTAAAATAAACTAAACATAAACCTATACCTAAAATAAATAAAATAAAATAAAATAAAATGTAACCTAAACTGAAAAATAAAACCAAAAAATAAACTTAAAATAAAAAACCTAAAATGTAAACCAAAAAAAATATAAACCAAACCTAAATCAAAAAAATGTAAAATAAAACCTATACCTAAAAAAATTAAATAAAAAACTAAACTAAAAAATAAACATAAACCTAAACCAAAACCTAAAAAATAAACTAAAATAAAAATCTAAACTAAAAGAAATAAAATTAAAATAAATAAACTAAACTAAATAAAAATAAAAAATAAAAATAAACCTAAATGAAAATAAAAAATAAAAACTAAAATAAATAAGAAATAAACTTAACAAAATGAAACCTACCACTTTATTTAATTTAAAAAAATAAATAAAATAAAACTCTAACCTTAAACCTAGAACTAAACCTAAACACTAAACTCTAAACCATAAATTAACCTAAACCCTAAAATTAACCTTAAACCTAAACTAACCCTAAACCCTAAATCATAAACCCTAAACTAAACACTAAACCCTAAAACCCTAAACCCTAAAACCCTAAACTTTAAACCCTAAACACAAAACCCCAAACCCTAAAAAACTCCAAACCATAAACCCTGAACTCTAAACCCTAAACCCTGACCTTAACCCTAAACCCTAAACGCTAAACCTAAAACCCTAAAATCCTAAACCCTAAGCTAACCTTACACCATAAACCCTAAACCCTAAAGCCTAAACCTAAACTTAAAAACCCTGCTCGACCCCTAAATCCTAAAGCCTAAACCCTAAAAACCCTAAACCCAAAAGCCTAAACACTAAACCCTAAACCTTAAACCCTAAACCCTAAACCCTAAAACCCTAAACTTAAACCTAAACCCTAAACCCTAAACCCTAAACCATAAAAACTTAATAAACTAAACCTAAACTAAATAAAACCTAAAAATAAAATGAATAAAAAAACCTAAACATAAATAAAATAAAATAAAATGAAAACCCAAAATAAAACCTAAACCTAAACTTAAAAATAAAATAAAATAAACCAAAATAAAATAAATAAAAACTTAAACTAAACTAAAAAAATAAAATAAACCTAAGTATAAAACCTAAATAAAATAAAAACCAAATGTAAAATAAAAATAAAATAAACCTAAAATAAAATATAAACTAAATAAAAACCTAAACCTAAAAAATAAACCTAAAAATAAATAAAAAAGAAAATGTAAACCCTAAACTAAAAAAAACCTAAACCTAAAATAAAAATAAGATAAATAAAACAAAATAAATCTAAACCTAAACTAAAATAAACTAAACTAAAATAATGAAAAAATTAAAACTTAAACAAAAAAAAAACTAAACCTAAACCTTAAACTAAATAAAATAAAATATACTAAAAATAAACCTAAACCTAAACTAAAAAATAAAACCTAAAAATAAAGCTAAAATAAAACCTAAAACCTAAACCTAAGAAAATAAAATAAAAACCTAAACCTAAACCAAAAAATAATAAATTAAACCTAAACCTAAAATAAAATAAAATAATAATAACACTAAAAAATAAACATAAACCTAAACCTAAAAAGAAAACTAAAATAAAACCTAAACTTAAATAAATAAACTAAACTAAATAAAAATAAAAAATAAACCTAAATAAAAATAAAAATAAAATAAATAAAAATAAACTAAATAAACAAAAACATACCAAATTGCCCATTTAAAAAAAACCCTAAACTCTAAACCCTAAACCCTAAACCCTAAACCCTAAACCATAAACCCTAAACCATAAACCCTAAACCCTAAACCCTAAACCCTATACCCTAAACCATAAACCCTAAACCCAAACTCTTTTTTTTTCTCGAAACTCCTCAGCCACGGTGCTCTATGGCGCTTTCGTGTTCCCTTGCATTTTTGTTATGACTTGGCTGATTTTCAATTCTCCTCGATCATAATTTTTGGATTTTTGGTCTATGTTTGGCCACTAATGTGAGTTGCTCTTTCAATGGCTGAGGAATTCCATATCCGAGCTCTTGAACTTGGAGGCATCCAGGCTTCCAATTATTATGGATCCACTCCATCCATTACTGCTGTTAAGTCCTTCAAGGATGCATTATCTGGTAAGAACACTTCCTCTAATGCTTCGATCAATTTGATTTCAACATCTTTTCATGGAATGCTCTGTAATGTGCTCGGATCTTGAGGAAAATTGGCAAGCCTTTTCAATTCTCTTTAGTTGGTAAATTTTCCTTACATCCCAACTCTTGATAACATCCGATCCTTTTCATAGCCTAAAGCTCTGGCATTTTCCATCGGATTGATTGATCCTAGGCCTATCTTTATTCAGCTATCTAATGACTTAGAATACTCAAGAGTTTTTGCTCGTCGCTCCTACTTTATGTCTAATTGTCAAATGAGACTTTGAAATGGTCTCCTCATTTTCATGTAAAAGAGCAATCCCCTATTGTTCCTCTATGGCTTTCCCTTCCTAATATGAGAATACATTATACATGAAATCCTCTTCATTTGGGACTCTCTTTGGCCTCTCCAAATTGATCGTGCCACCGCCAGAGATCACTACCATCGTTGCTCATATTTTATTTGAGATTGATATTACCAAAAGTATCCAAAAGAAGTATGGATCACTTGAGAAATTTGGCTATAATCAAAAGTGAAATTTGAAAATTTCCTATTTTTTCATGAACTACAAGATTCATGGTTATGATCATTCAATGCTTTGTGTTGCATTCTCATCTTAAAAGATTAAATCGGATCCTAATCCCTCTAGCAAATGAAAACCAATAAATTGGCTTATGTGCCTAAAGTTCCTCAAAAGGGATTATTATCTACTAATTTGTCTATTGGAGAGCATTCATAGGTTAATAATATGGCTCATGTGGTTCATGAGGAGGGCAATGACCCATTATTGCTTCTAATTGTAATACTTTGGTTCCTCTAAACAATACCTTGATTCATTCACCTTACCTCTTTGGCTAGTGAACCCGACGAGACTCATATGAACCCTTGTGGTGACTTGAATGGGAACTTTAGCTCTCATCAAAAACTAATTCGAAAGTGCCCATTTGATGAAAGTTCAAAATTTGAAAAATGTTGACTCTTTGGTAGTGGAACAAAATCTAAAAAGTATTTCTGAAACTGAAAATGGAAATTATGCTATTAATGGCTTTACAACCTCTCCTTATCCTACCCTTCAGAGTGATACTCAAGCTAACCCAATTCCTCATTTTAATTTTGACACTGAAGAAGGGGAAATTACAATTGAGAATGTTTTGACAGATATTGGCCCTACTCTAAATTTCACAAATCAATCTCTCTCGGATGGAGATACTTTGGACATAGATAGACCTTTTCAAACTATTACTAAGAAAAAATCCTTTAAAGCTAGAATGTTCACTAATAGCTCCACTAGAACCACTAGATCTTTTCTAGCTTCCAATAAATGATTACATCATGTGCCTTTCTTCTTCTTATTTTTCCATATCCTTCGTATCTTTCTTCTTTCTCTTCTTATTTATTATGATTAATTTACTTATTTGGAATGTTAGGGAATTGGGACTCTCAATGTCCACAATCGTGTTAGAAGCCTTTGCACTCATAGCATAGCCTTACTTGTTGTTATTGAACCATTCATACACTCTTCTAAGATTACTCAGGTTGCTAGAATGCTTGGCTTTCAAAACTCCTTTTATAATATTAGTAATAAAATTTGGTGTTTTTGGAATAATCTAGTCAACATCTCTATCTTTGATGACCTTCATCAATTGTTAATGTTCAAATCTCATTGTGTGAATTTTTTGCTCTTGGTTCCTTTATTTATGCTTCTTGTAATAGAACTGGTAGGAGCATCCTTTGGGATAACTTAAGAACCTTTGACTCCTCACAACAAACCTTGGTTGGTTGGTGGTGATTTCAACATATTCTCGCCTCTAAATAAGAGGAAGTTGCTCTCATAACATTCATTCCATGGAAGACTTTTCTAATATGATTCTTGATTATAATGATTGATATTGGTTTTTCGTTCACTACACGTGGCATAATTCTAGACTTTGGCAGGGGCTTGATAGGACCCTCATTAATTCTCTTTGGATTAATCAATGGCCTCTTACTTCAGTTGAACATTTAAGGAAAACTTTATCTGACCATGCTCCACTTCTGATTTCTGTCAAAAATCCCTCCACTAGACTATACTCCCCTACTCCTTTTTGATTCCAAAATATGTGGATCCAACATAGTGATTTCATTAATGTTGTTTCCATTAATTGCAGCCATAATTCATCGAGCATTAAAGGCATGATTCACTTTTGGCTTAAGCTAAAAGGCTTAAACAAAATCTAAATTGGTGGAACAAGCATCATTTTAAAATCTTTTGCAAATCTCAAAATATGGAACAACTTTTTGCTCTCTTGAAGATGCTAATTTGACTAATTCTAATAAGCTTGATGAATTGAATGCGAAAGATAACTTGATTAATTATCGAATATGGAGGAAACCACTGGAGCCAAAAGACTACTAAAACATATTAACGATGGTGACAAACACAAGGTATTTCCAAGCTCTTTTTTTTTAAAAAAAGGAAAGCCTTAAACTCTATTAAAAAAATCAAAAATGATAATGAAACCTGGATTACTAGCAATAATGATATTAAAGATTCTGTCATACATCATTTTCAAAATTTATTAAACAACAACCCCTCCTTAGAAGCCATCTCCAACAAACATTTGATCTCTTTTATGATCTCTAATGATGAAAACCACTTACTCAGTTTGCATCTTATGGAAGCTAAGATTGGTAGAATTCTCAATAGCATGAACATTGATTCTGTTGCTAGCCCTGAAGGCTACATGACTCAATTCTTTTAACATTGTTGGCCTATTATTAAGACTGACCTTGTTGATGCAGTTGCTGATTTTTTTGAGGGTAACCCTTTACCTAGATATTTTTCTAGCACTTCCATTGTTCTCATTCCCAAAATTAATAATCTTGAATCTTGGGGCAATTTTAGAATGATCAGCTTTTGCACCTTCTTTCATAAACTCATTGCTAAATTAATTGCTAATAGAATTAGTTCAATCGCCTAAAATTAATTTCCCAACCAAACTAGCTTCGTAAAGGTAGAGCAATATCATATAACATACTTCTAGTATAAGAGCTAATTCATGACATTGACATCCCTATCAGAGGTGGTAACATCCTTTTTAAACTAGACATCACTAAAGCTTTTAAGAACCTCTCTTGCGATTTCCTCTTTCAAATTCTTTATTTGCTTGGGTTTCCTTATTATTTTATCCGCCTCATCAAAAATTGCATTACAAATGCTTGGTTCTCTATTATCATGAATGGTGAAACCCTAGTTTTTTTCCCTTCAAGGCATGGTTTGAGACAAGGGGATCCCCTATCTCCCTCTCTTTTTATTATTAATATCTATGGAGTCAATGATCTTTAGGAATGGCCCCTAAAGGCTAGATTGGCTTGGGAATTCCTCTCTAAACCTAACATGTCGCTCCACAAATGCTTGATTGAAAAGTATGGGCTGAACCCTTAGCTAAGGGAACCTAAACAAGGGGATTCCAATTGCTGGAAAATTATCCGTGATGGTGCTCCAACCAATCAAAATGGAAGATTAACAATGGGAAAGAGGTGGACTTCTAAACTCTACTTGGATTTCAGACCTTCCTTTCCAAATGGCCTACCTTTCTCAACTTGGAGTGCATGGAGGAATGGAAGGTAGAAAATCATTCGAAGATAAAAGATGGAATACTGAAAATTTGCATACCCTATTTGGTCCAGACCTTGCTGATCTCATTTTCAGCATTCCCTTTGTGGAGGAGCATCAAAATGACATCCTAGAGCTCATCAAGGCACCCATGGGGACAACGTTCACTTCCATATTATAGAAAAATCTTTTTGAAATTTCATACAAGTTGCAGAATTTGAAACTTCCTCCTAGAAAAGTTGTTTTGGTGGCGGCTCATTAAGGATTTCTTGCCGACTTATGCTTGGCTTGCTCGTCGAGGATTAACTAATACCACCCTTTACCCTTGGGGGTGTAATCAGGAAGAGACTCTAACATATCGCTCAATGTTCCATTACTAGCAACATAATCATTTTGGCAAATTTTCAATCCCAATTTTAGCAACTCAAAAATTTACTCCAAGCTCTCATTGGGGTATGCAATGATAACTTATGTTGGGCTAGAATGTATTGTGCAATTATTTACTAGGTTTGGAGAACCCAGACGCTAAGACCCACGGCGCCCATGGTACCAAGACTATTCTGATTCTAAGCTCCATCACACATTCTTCCTCTTATCCTCTCCGTATAATGGGACATCACCCATTTCTTGGGCTAATCAAACCAAATTTGTGGTGTCCTCCCCCTCCTGGCTAGATCAAGGCTAATGTTGATGGCTCCCTCCTTCCCAATAGGTTGGCCGGTATTGCAGTGGTGCAAAGGGATGAAAATGGCAACTTCTTTAAAGCAATGGGTCATTATTTTCAGCATTAGACAAAGACATCGCTTGAATTTCTATGCTCTACACTAGCAAAATTATTGAGCCATGGATGACCAAAATACAAGGGCTTTATTATCATTGAAATAACAAAGGTGTGGTGGATCACCTCAAACTTTCTCTTAACAATGAAATATGGCGAACCAACTTCTGATGCTCACATCAATTTTCAAGAACTTCCACGTTATTTTTTCATACACAAATAGATCTAACAACACTCTTGCTGCTTTTGTGCATATAGCTACTACCTTTGATTTGGTATGGCATAGTCTAGATAACCACACTATTCCTCCACAATTTTTTGCTCTTTTAGAGGAGGATAGGAAATATGCCGTTAGTAGCTAGTTTTTGCTTTCTTTAGCAGTTTTTTTTCTACATTGTAATCAGCTTTTTATTATCAATGCAAATGCATCATTTCAAGAATGATCTTTTTTACAATAATCCTAGGATGTTTTATAGAACTCAAGGTGGACTTCCTCCACTCATCTTAGTTTTTTCTAATGACTTTATAATCTTTTGCAATGCCTCAATTCCTCACATTAAAACTATTAAGAATCTTTTAAATAAATTTGGCAATGAAAGAGGCCTTTTTCTCAATAAGGAAAAGTTATTTCATTCCTTCTTCTAAAATCTAGCAATAGACCAATCAAATCTTGAGAATAACTAATTGTCAATGACTTCCTATTAAATATCTTGGTGCTCTATTTAAAGGTCAAAAAAGAACTCACTTTTTGATGAGCTAATCCAAAAAATCTCTAATAAAATTTCTATTTGGGAATTTCACTTACTTTCATTTGGTGGTAAACTCACTTTGATTAAGAGCACCCTTAACTCCATGCCTTTGAATCTCATTCAAACCATTGTGTCGACTAACTCTATCACAATGTAATTGAGCTCATTAACAAATTTTTTGGGGATCTAATAATTCCTCTAAAAAGAATGCACCTCTTGGTATAAAACTGGCACTTTTGTTAAGGTGGTCTTGGATGTAAACCAATCAAGTAAACTATCACCGCTTTTCTTATAAACTTTGGTGGAATTTTAGAAAACAATAGTCTAAAGGCTAATTTCATGATTAAATACCGCCAGGGAAAGCACCCTCTCATTTGCTTATAAAGTGGGAGACTCTCCTGCTTGGAAAAGACTTTGTTCATTCAAATGGGATGTTGAATCCTTAATTTCTTGGGATTAACACTAGCTCCTCTTTCTTTTGACAAGACAATGACTGAGGTGGGTCCACCACTAATTACTTTCTACTCATCCCACTACTACTACTATTAAAGTGAACTCTTCGGATAATGTGGAACAATAAAAAGCTTACTAATCATATTCCTCCCTCTTTTAAATAAGCTTACTACTATTCCTATCATTCCTACTAATCAAGATGAGATCCTTTTTAAGCTTTCACATAATGGTGATTTCAACTTTAAAAATGTTTGGATTCACATTAAAGAAACTCATGATTTTTCCTATGTGTTTTCTAAACTTTGGAACAACAACATCCCTACTTCTTATTCTATTCTTACTTGGCGTATTTTGAAAAACTTCATCCCTGTGGACTCCTTATTGTGGGGTAAAGGTTTTCAATTACCTTCAAAATGCCAATGCTATTTTCACATTGAGAATGTGAATCATATTTTTGTTAATGGGGCCATTGCTTCTAAACTTTGGATTTGGTATGATGACCTCTTTAACATTGTCATTCAATAGCTCCTTAAATTTATACCAACTTCTTGAAGTTTATTTTGACAACACTATTAAAGGACACATTAAAGTCATAATCGCTATCACTCTTATTTGGTTCATATGGATGGACCAAATGATGCAAAACATCATGAGATCCCTATGAATCACATGAGGATAATCATAACTAAAAAACAAAATTTGTGACTACTTTAATGTCAATTTAATTAAATACAAATAATTCAAAGGTTGAAAATTTGTGGCCAATAAACTGGTTTTAACTTGTCGATCACCACATCTAAAGATGACAAGATTGTTTATTGGGTAAAACCTTATGCTAACAAAGTTAACAGATGGCTCGCTCTCATAAAGGTTCTCAGTGGAATTTTAAAATCTTAATGGAAAAGTCTTATGTGCCTTTGCTTACCCCCTTAATCCCTGCTCTATTCCTTTTGCAAAGCTCACGGCTGTGTACAAAGCTCTTGAGATTTTCCTTCAAAAAGGTTGGCTCAATATTTGATTGATGTGGATGCCCTTACATTGATCTCTTGACTTCCACCAAAATGGGCAATCAATTGTACTACCTTTAAGCAAACTAGACCTCCTTGCCCATTTCTACTTTAAAATCACTCATGTATGGCATGAGGGTAATGCATGTGCTGATTATCCGCCAATCTCAAGATTAGATGGAATAAAATTCTTTGATCAACTAACCCTTCCTAAACATTTGCATTTGGTTAATCTGGATAATACTGGGTATCCTTATCTCAAAAATTAATCTAACCTATTGGATTCACCTATTTCAATACCTCTTTTTATTACATGATCATTTTCTATTTACTGCTATTATTTCTTTGGTCTTTGTTGATGCATCAACCTGATATCCCTTGCTGTTTACTTGTTGATCTGTGTGGAACGTGTTGTTGGTTTAATTATGTTAGCTTTAATTGGGAGATTATTTCCTTTACTATTTTTATGTGCACCCTTTGGTCCCATCAATGGCATTACTATTGTTGGTTTAATTATCCCAACCTTGTTTAGGGTCTTGCTATTTCTAGATGCAACATCGTTAAATGTTTAATTGTTGGGTTTGGGCCCTTGTCCAAGGTTGATCTTGGAGTTGGTTTAATGTATTTGTTGAATGTACTAACCCAACATACTTGTAAGGAAAGAAAATGCAATACCTTTGTTAATGGTTCTTTATTGGTTAGGTATTGTCTAATGAATTCCTTTCAGGATGATTTCTCTATGGAGGGTAGTTCTACTACTAGCGATTTCAAAGGATTTCATTGATAATAACCTTTTGAACCCTTATGTCTGCTCTCTAATCGCTTTTTATTGCTTATCCTATGGTTGCAATAATTGTATGTTGTTTTAACCTATGGCTTGGATTTTGGATTCACCGTCTGCCGGCTAACCTTGTGTTTATTAGCTATTTGTTGCTGTCTTCCACTATTCTTTGTTCTTATCTAGGCTACTGCTAATCAATTAATTTGTTGTTTTTACCTTTTGGCTCTATTAAAATTATGCAGATCCAGCTTGTTGGTAATTATTGTCCTAGATGTTGGCTGATCTGGATTATTGCTCCTCATGCTGCTTCTGGGGTTTTGTTTTATTTTGTTTAGTTGGCATCTATTGAGGTTGTAGACTGCAAGATGGCTTTTATTTTTCTGCTTGACTATTTCTTATCTCTCATTTTTTTGAATGTTTGTGCTGTTAAAACCTAGGATGCTATGCTTTTCACCAGCTATTTTACATCCGGTTCGCCTAGTCTTAGACCTCTTCCTTAACTATCTGGGTTTTAACTTATGCATTATATAATGGTTGGTTTTATGGCCAACTTGTTGTTATTTTCTTTCTTGGTTGTTGGATGGTCCGGATCATTGAGTCTTTTATCCGAAGTTATTACGGGTTGTTTATCTAGTTCGAGGGTTGTTGGTGTTTTATTGCTAATTGTTTTACACAACCTCATATTCCCAATCTGCCAAGAGAGATTTTGCAATTTATTGTTCAATTTTATTAATTCCTTACAAGTTTGGACTTCCTTTATGGCTTCTTAATTTTCTTTTCATGTGGTTGTGGGTTTAGCAGCTAGCTTGATCATCTTTATCTGGAAGGTTTTTTCTGTTGATTATCTTTTGAACCCTTTGTGTTGCTACTTTACATCTCTATCTTTTATTGGAATTTTATATGGTGGGTGTTATTTTTATTTTATCTACTACTATTGATTTTGGATTTTAGGTTCTTTGTCCAGGTTGTCTTTATGGTTATTATCTGCTCTTCTTTGTTTCTCTAACTATTTTGTCTTAAAACTAATCTGATTTCTCGCCGCTATTTTATCCCCCTTGGTTCTGTTCAAATGGTGCAGAACCCTGTGATTATCCATCCGATTATTTGGATCTTTACATAAGCTCTATTTACTCTGAATGGGTGGACTTTTGGCCAGCTTGTTGGTAATTACTGTCTGGGTTATTGGCTAAATTGGATTAATACTCTACATGCTATTTCTGGGGTTTTGGTTTATTTTGTTCAGCAAGCCTCTATTGAAGTTGTAACGCTTGGTGGCTTTTGATTTGAATCTCCTTATTGGTTTATTATATGCTTATCATCAATTCTGGACTACTTTATCTACGCTTTTCTCCATCTTCGTTAAACTTGTATATATTGCACTCTTTATTCGAATGGGTGGTTCAGCCCTAGCTGATTTTCATTGTCTTGGCTATTTATCTTGGATATTTGCTATCCTTGTTTCTCGATTCCAATGTTGGCTATATTTTTTGTTGGTTGTGACTTAGGGTCCTATGTTGAGCAAGTTATTTTGATTTTGCTATTCGATTATTTTTAATTGGTTTCTCACGCTTTTCAATCCATGTTTCTATGCTCTATCTACTTGGTTACTAACTATTGTAATGTCTACGACAGAGGCTCTATGGAAATCTTGTCTCCCTTGCCTTGGTCTTTTCTTGCCTTTGTTGTCTTGGCTATTTTGTCATATCTATTGTCTTATTTTTTTGATTCTAATGAGGACCCTAATTTGAATCCCCATATATTTATCCTCTGTGGGTTCTAATGTTGCACTAACTATTTTGTTGTTGGGGTTGGGTTTTGCCTTGTTTGTTGGTTGCTACTATTCATTTCCTAATAGCTGTGACCTACATTAATTGTTGTTATTTCTATTCCCATCTGGGTTTAGTTAGGCTTATGCTGCTATCTCCTTGGAATGCAATGTCTGTTTTGAATATATGGACAACCCTTTTGTTATCTCTTGTTAGTTTTTGTTCATTCGATTACAATTTTTTATCCAAAGATGTCGCTGGAGCTTTAGTTCTGACTATCTTTATTTGGTACTATTTTTGTCATTATAGTTCCTTCCTTGACAATTGCTTTTTCCAACTAATGATATGGATATTAAGGGGTTTGTTCACATCCGCATTCATTATTATGATTGGGCTCATTTTCTGACTTTAGTTCTAAGCACTCGGCCCGAAAGATTCATATATATATCATACATTGGGATGGTGTTACTTATAGGCTCATCGACTTGCTTAGAGGATTTTGCTTTCTTCTGCTTTTTCTTGATGGTTTTATGCTATATTTCATATGTATAAGTATCCTCATGTCAGGGTGACTATATTGATGATAATTTTCCTGCATGGGACCCTTATCTTTCTACCCTTTACCATTTCCTCTCTATGTTATATATAGTTTTGTTTAGGTTTACAGGTAATAAAGCCCAAGACTTTAACAACCGGTCGCTATCTTCTCTGTTTTCTATGATGGTTGTGATGATTTCACCCCTTTGGTTTGGTAGCTCTGATGTAACCCTTCTAGTTCAGATGCACATATTTTAAACTCCTAACTTGTGACTGAGCCAAAGCCTTCTATCACAATTTTACTATCATTCTCGATGGTATTTTTTAGTTATCATTATGTTTGTACTAACATAATTTCTTTCTGTTACATTTTGCGTGCTTCTCTCTTGTCCTCTTATGTGTTTGCTCCATAGTGTCATGCATTCTCACGTCCTGTAGAGCATTGGCCCTAATCTTCCTTTGGCTTTTTTATGTTAATCTATTTGTATCTTTTGATTGCTTTAATGTCTTCTTTTGCTTTTGGATGTACTTAGATAGGGGATTTACTCTTTAAACTCTAAGATGGGCAGAACCTTGATGGCGGGAACATCATCGTCAACCATGGTCCTTTAGATAACAAGAAGGAACCCATTATCTAGTGGTGGTGAGGGATCCGGAGGTGTGGATATGAAGGTGGTGGTCGAGTAGTGGTGGTTATGAAGGTGGGAGGAGACAGGTTAAAGCCTTGGTAATGGTGGAAACTGATATGATGGTGGATCCTACTAAGAGACCGAGGTGGTTCAATAACTAGAAACCAAGAACCATCAATGACCAAACTTATGGAACTATGACTTATGAGAACGCCTAGTTATCTAAGGTTTTGATTTGCTCTATGCATGCTAATTTTTTATTTATGTCATTGCTTGTGTCTTAGAAAAGTTGGTGTTGGTTGATGAAATCAAAAAAGAAATGTTGAATCAATTTGTTCTCTAAAAAAAAAACCAAAACCCTAAACCCTAAACAAAAACCAGAACCTTAAACCTAAAACCTAAACCCTAAACCCTAAACCCTAAACCCTAAAAATTTAAAAAAATTTAAAAAAATATATAAAAAGCCCTAACCCATAATGTTAAACCCTAAAACTAAACTAAACCCTAAACCTAACTAAACCCTAAACCATAAACCTAACTAAAACCCTAATAAACCCTAAACCCGAAACCCTAATAATAAACTAATAAAACTCTAAACTATATTAACTAAAACTTAAATAAATAAATAATAAACTAAAACAAATAAATAAAAAATCAAAACTAATAAACTAATAAAAAACAAAAATAAAAACTAATAAAACTAACTAAACTAAACAAACTAAATAATACATAAAAAACTAATAAACAATAATAACAAAAACTAACTAAACTAATAAAAACTAATAACTAAATTAAACATAAACAAAAAAACCCCACTAATAAATTAACTAAAAATAAACTAAACTAATAAACTAACCAAAAACTAAACCAAACTAATAACCAACTAAACTAAACTAATAACTAACTAACTAATAACAATAACTAACTAACAAACCTAAACTCTAAACATAACTAACCTACTAAATAACTAACTAATAGAAAAACTAAACCCAATAACTAAACTAACTAAACTGAAACTAATAACTAATAAATTAAAACTAATAAACTAGCTAAATAACTAAGAAATAACTAATAATAATAACTAACTAATAATTAAAACTAATAACTAAACTAAACTAATAAACTAAGAAACTTAATAATAAACTAATTAAATAATAATAACTAAAACTAATAATAAAATTAAAATAACTAACAAATTAAGACTAAATAGATAATAATAACTAACACTAAACTAATAAACTAATAATAAACTAAACTAAATAAAATTATTTTCATAGCTTAAATTTATCTGGTTCTTTTTCTATTGGGCTAATTGATGCAAGGCATGTTCTGATTAAACTTTCTAATGACCTTGATTATTGAAGAATTTTTTCTAGGTGTTCTTATCATGTTTTTAATTGTCAAGTGTGTATTCTAAAGTGGATGCCTATGTTTGATGTTAATGAAGAGTCTCCTATTGTTCCTATTTAAATTTCTTTACCTAACTTACAGATTCATCTATTTAATCATCAGATTCTTTATGCTATTGAGTAGATTTTTGGTCGGCCTTTGCAAGTTGATCAAGCAACAGCTGCTTCTTCTAGACCATATGTTGCTAGAATTCTTGTAGAGATTGATATTACTAAAAAGTATTTGAAAGAAATATGGTTTGGTATGGAGAAATCTGGTTATTTTCAAAAAATTATTTTTGAGAACTTTCCCATTTTTTGTAATCATTGTAAGATTCATGGGCATAAAATTTTTGAATGCTTTATTGCTCATCCCTCTTTTAGGAAGAAAATCACTAGCAAGAATTCAATTGCTAAAAAAATTGATGATTCTCTCAAGTTGGATAAAGGAAAATATGCTTTTGAAAATTCTAATATTTTTCAAAACCAAATTTTTGAATCTTCTAAAAAAGTTTTACATATTAATGATTTTTCTAATGTAGAAGGTAATTTTGATGTTTTTGAAAAAGTTTTAATAAAAAATCAAGCTCTAAGTGTTTCTTTTGATGATTCTATTAAATGGAAGGCTTTAAAGGCTTGGTTAATGATTTTAATTATTTGGATGTTGTGCATAAATCCTTTCATGATGATGGTTTGAATATTATTGATGCTAACACCATTTCTTCCAATAAGTTGCGTTTCTCTTTCTCCAATTTCTACTTTAGATCATGGGAAAGAGACTATTTCTTTGCCTTCTTTGATAGAGTATGGTGGTGAAAAGAAAGTTATATTTCTGATATTTTAACTTCTGGTCTTGATAATCTTGTTAATATTGGCAATCCTTCTTTTAAAAAATAAGATTTAGATACCCATGACAATTATCTCATTATGAATAGTTCTATTTTGGTTCAAACTGATGGTTTTTCCATGGTTGGTAATTATGTTCATAATTTTGGTAATATGCTATGTGTTTCTAAGGGATTTGAATCTTATTTTAATCCTTTACATGAAGATTATACTGAAAATCTAGATTCTGCTTCTCTTGCTTTTTTATGAATGAAGGGGGAGGATACTCTTCATATTTTATTGGAAGGTGAAAATATTAATAATTGTCATATTAATAAAGCTGTTTCTGCTCCTTGTTTAACTTCTAATTCTAAATTGCATAATATTTTAGATTATCCTTTGTCCAATGTTGTTGATGATTCTAAATGCTATTCTTTGAAATTGATAGGTTCTGCTGATCCCCATGCCTTTTATAACAATACTGATTCATTTCTAAATGGAGGTTTTTTGGAGAAAATGCATGGTTATAAAACTTTACTGTAGAAAAGAAAAAAAGTGTTCAAATTTATGCCCCTCCTCACTTGTCGAGGGTTACTCATTCCAAAGCTTCTTGGAAATAATCTCTTCTATCCTTAGGAGGTTTTTGCAATAGGCTGGTTTTTTCTCTATTGGTTGAGCTTTTGCTGTGTGTTTTCTTACTATGAGTATTAGCTTCTTGATAATTTTTCCTGCATGGTGTTTCTAGCTTCCCATTTGGGTTTTTTTGGGTGCCCTTTATGGTTGGTTTAATCTTGGCTTTTTCCTATTGGCTTGCCTTTCTTTGGTTGGTGCTTTTGCTCTATTTGTTGGTGGTAGGTTGGGCTTTTGTCCTTGCATGGTTTGTCCATTTTCAACAATTTATTTATTTTAGCTTCTGTTGGGCTTCTTCTTTTTTTGGTTTGTTTGGTTTTCTTTCTCTTTTCTGACTATTTTTCTTGGGTGCTCTGTTATGTGGCTGCTCTGTTGGCTATTTAGTTTCCTTTGGTTGGTGCCTTGGTAGCTTTGGATTGATGTTGTTGTGGGCTTTGTTGACATGGTTCCTTGGTGGCTTTGGATTGGTGTTTTTATGGGCTCTGTTGGCTTGGTGCCTTGGTGGCTTTAGATTGGTGTTATTGTGGGCTCTGTTGGCTTTGTCTTTGAGGACTCTCTTTTTAGGCTGTGAGATTCTTTTCTCCCTCTATTTAAATGAGGTGTTCATATTTGGTTTTGTTGGGATTGATTTATGTTAATTTTATATGTTGCTCTCCTCTCTCTTTCTGTTTCCTTAGCTTCACTTTTTCTTTGGTTGGGTGGCTATTATGATAGGTATGTATTTTTCTCTGGCTAGGATGGCAATGAAGATACGATGGATTTTTTCCTTGATATTTTTGTGGCTGGTGACTTTTCCTACTTGTAACCCTTCTTTGAAGTTGGATACACTTAGGATTTGATACTCCTCATTACTATGATTATCCTTTTTTCCTCATATCTGAGCCTGAGTTTTTTCTCTTTATGTTTTGTGATCTCCTTCTAGCTGAGATTTCCTAGTTGCGTGTTGTCTTTTAGTTGGTCTCCTCTTTTCTTGAGGGAGTCGAGTCTTTGATGGTCTCTTTTTTCTTAGATGGTTGGAGTTGTCTTCAATTGCTAGTTGTAAGTTTCCTTTTCTTATGGATCTTCATCTCTTTGGAGGTTCTTTTGGAGCTTAGTGGATTCTTCCCCTTTGCTGCCTTTTGCTCAGCTTTTTTAGCTCTATCTTTATTTATTTTTTTCTTTATTGATGTTTAATGTATTAGTTTAGGGACTAAACTCTTAGATACTCAGCTCATTTAAGCAACATTTTTTTCTTTTGAGTTTAGTCTCTAATATGGTCTTCTTGTACCTATTTTTCTAAGCAATAAATTTCTTTTAATTAAGAATAAAAAAACCCTAAACCCTAAACCCTAAACACTAAACCCTAAACCCTAAACCCTAAACTCTAACACTAAACCCTAAACCCTAACCCTAAAACCCTAAACCCTAAAACCCTAAACCATAAACTCTAAACCCTAAACCCTAAACCCTAAAAACCTAAAAACATAAACCTAAACTAAATAAAACCTAAAAATAAAATAAATAAAAATACCTAAACCTAAATAAAATGAAAACCTAAACTAAAACCTAAACCTAAACCTAAAATAAAATAAAATAAAAAATAAAAAAAACTAAAATAAAATAAATAAAACCTAAACTAAACTAAGAAAATAAAATAAACCTAAGAATAAAATACCTAAATAAAATAAAAGTAAACATAAATTAAAAATAAAATAAACCTAAAATAACATAAAATAAAAGCTAAATAAAAATCTAAACCTAAAAAATTAACCTAAAAATAAATAAAAAATAAAACGTAAACCTTAAACTAAAAAAACTAAATTAAAATAAAAATAAAATAAACAAAATAAAATGAACCTAAACCTAAACTAAAATAAATAAAACCTAAATCTAAACCTAAACCTAAACCTAAAAAAAATAAAATAAAATAAACTAAAATAAACCAAAACTAATATGGGAAGAAAGGTGTGATTTAACTAAATCAAAAATCGAGGGTTTAATTTAATGAGTTAATGTATAGATTTTCGGTGCAATGGACCCACTTAGAAGGGGCTATATCAGCCTTGACCTACCTAAGGTTTATAAATCCAAAGGGATAGTTTATCGGTTGTGAGGTAGAGCTAGCTAACCTAAGGGGTTGCTTTTCAGTGTGTAACGGCTATGCTAGGAAGAAGGCGTAGTAGACTTACATCTTCCAAAGCAAGGAACAACCGCTGGGGTGACCTGTTGGATGCACCAAAAATCAAACCAGACTTAGGGCGACTACTGAGTGAATGTCGTTGGGGATTTATGTCAACTCAAAAGTAATCAAGATTAATTTTATCTTAATTTCATGTTATTTGATATGGTTTGTTTGCTTTAGTTTGATTTTGAATTGAGGGCATATCCACTGGGGATGTGAGCTCGGTCTAATTTGATAGATCTAATTTATCGACCATGTCGGTGTCCGATGGACCCATTGAGAAGTGGTTATATCAGACTTATCCTATCTCAGATTTATAAATCCAATGGGATAGTCTACTAGCCATGGGGTAGAGCTAGCCAACCTAAGGGGTTTACTTTCGGTGTATAATGGCTATGCTAGGAAGAAGGCATAATAAACTTACATGGAACAACTACTGGGGTGACATGTTGGAAGCACAATAAATCAAACCCGACTTAGGGGCAACTACTAAGTGAATGTCGTTGGGTACTTAAATCAACTCAAGAGTAGTTAGGTGATTCCTATAGGGAGTTTTGCTGATATTGCCCTAAAGATAGGATGTCTGCCTAGGAAAAGGTACTGCTAGGGGTGTCCTCCAAACCCATAAGTGAATATATATATATATATATATATATATATATATGTATATGTGGACCCTGTTGAAGTGCAAGGGACCAGACTGAGAAGGGGCTAAGTCAGCCTTGACCTATCTCAAATATACTGGACCAAGAGAGAATTTGTACATCCACATGATGGATTCTCTAACCATAGGGGTGATTACTAGGAAAGGGGAACTGGCCAATATGATAGTAACCTGAATAATGTCTAAATGGGGTCACAAAAGATGTGATCCAAATATAGTGCCACAAGAGAGGTGTTGCTAGGGGCATTATCCTGAGCCCTGGAAAAGAAAGCCTATAGGTGTACGACGGCCAACTCAAGAAGAAAGCGTAGCAAACTTACATCTACCATGAGTGGTGTATTCTAAGGTGCGAGAATCAACCAACCTAAGGTGTATCCATCAGCATGAGTGGTGTATCTATCAGCATAGTGAGAACCAACCAACCTAAGGTGCCCGTCAGTGTACAATGATCAATCTGAAAAGAAAGCATGTAGGCTTACAACTTTTCAAGAGGAAATGATCATTGGGATAGTCTATCATTGGCGAGACGGATGCCATCTAACCTAGAACTACTATTAAGTTGGGAGCCCTGAAAAAGGACTGGACCCATACATGAAGTAGTCAGGAGGGAAGGAGCTGTTAGGGGACTTATCCTAAACCTCAAATATACTCAACCCGATTAGTGTACAAAGGCTAATCCAAGAAAAAAGCATAGCAGACTCACATCCTCTTAAATGAAGTCAACATGAGGTATCTTACCGACCACATAGTAGGACCTACCAAATTAACAAGGAGCTCATCAGTGTGTAGTGGCCAAGTAAAGAAGTAAAGTGCAGCAGACTTACATCCTCCAAAGAAAGAAGGCCACTATGGTGACACACTAGTTGGGTAGCACGTTAGCTTGACTTAGAGCAACTAATGAGTGAGTGCGGTTGGAGGCGTCATCTCAACTCAAAGTAGCCCGAGATAAAATATATGTGTTTATTTTATATGTTTTTGTGTAGTTTATATTTATGTTGTGTCAATGAAAGAGGGGACATCACTTGGGTTCCTCATAGATACACTAAACACATTGTCCACATTCACAAACAAAAATACTTTCAACATGAAAGAGATTAAATTCAAGATAAAATTTTCATTAATGATTATTATTTTCAAACATGATTTATAATATTTCTTTAAGTAGAGCCCATTGATTGAAAGCATTGGTCTCTCTCCCTTATGATTAATAAGCTGATAAGATCCTCCTTGGTAAGCATTCTCTATGAAAAAAGGTCTTCCTAAGTAGGTTCAAACTTGCCTCTAATCTTATGACGAGAAACAATCAATCTCCTTAGAACTAAAATAAGCTCTCTTAGTTGAAAAGCTCTAGGATGGACCAACTTGTTGTGAGCATGAATCATTTTAGCTTTGTACAACTCAAGGTTTTGGAATGCCCACAAGCATCTCTCCTCTAAACCTTCAAGCTCTTCTAATCATGACTTGGTGTTCAGCTTTATTGTGATCTTTCTGCCCACAACTATCCTTAGTGATGGAAGTTTTACTTCTAATGGTAGAATGACTTCATACCCATATATTAAAGAGAAAGGAGTAGACTGAGTTGGAGTTCTATATGTGATGTGGTAGGCCCATAATGCTTCAATTAGTTGCTAATGCCACTGTCACTTATTGTTGTCAAGTGTCTTCTTTAGTATTTGGATGAGAGCTTTGTTGAAGAATTCTGCTAAGCCATTTGCCATCAAATAGTTGATGGTAGAATATCTCCAATCTATATTGTGTCTCCAAGAAAAGTTATTGATCTCGGTGCTCTTAAATGCAGTACAATTATCAGAAATAATTCATCGAGGCACTCCAAACCTATATACGATATTGTTCATAAAAAATTGGAGCACATGCTGAGCTGTGACCTCTTTGAGAAAAATCACTTTTACCAATTTGGAAAAGTAGTCAGTAGTAGCTAAGATGAACCGATGACCCTTGGAAGAAGGAGGATCAATTTGGGTGGTTGGTGTAGCCATGATGCCTAATATAAAATATTGGGTGGTTGGTGTAGGAGCACACCGTGTCTTTGACATTGGTGTCATCACCTAGCCATATCCATGCAATCTTTGATCATCGATGGCCAGTAGTATCATAATATCTTGATCTTGGCTTTCATCTTCGGACCAGATTGGTTAGCTCCACATAATCCTGAGTGTTCCTCGATCACGATCTTACGGGCTTTGTGCTTATATAAACAATGTAATCACATCTGATAGTAAGATTATCGGTATAAGACATTATCCACAAGAGCATAGGAAAGTGCTCTCTACTTCATTTGATGGGCTTATGACATCTCTTGAGGTAGTTTTCCTTTATTTAGGTAATCCATGAATGGTTACCTACAATCTAAGTCATCATATTTCTTGGCAATGGCAACCTCTCCTTCAAGAGAGTAATTTTTTATGAGTTTAATACTAATAAGGGATGAGACTTATCTATTTTGGAGCTTTATTGATATGGACTCATCCTCTTGACATGCCAAGTCCTTGCAAATATTGGCTAAAGCATACACTATAGCATTCTCTCCATGAGGAATATTATACATGGTAACGTTTGGGATTTGGGCCAACAACTCCATGGTGTACTTGTGGTAGTGATGGCACTTGGGCTTTATAACCTTATAGGACCCATCAATTTGGTTGATAATTAGTTGAGAATCCCCAAAGATGTTGATGTTCTGGATGCTTAGACTAACGATTAACTCTAGATCGACAATCATAGCCTCATATTCTACTTTATAGTTGGTGAAAGGATTGCATAGTTGATATGAGAATCTCATCACATCATGGTCTAGAGTTAAGAGAACTATTCCTACCCCGCCTCTAGAATAGTAGATTATGGTTCTTCTCCTCTTTGAGAGGAAGTCAGACCATCAAAGTACATCTCCCAATGGTGAATTCTAGTATTCCATAAGTTCATGATTTATTCAATGGGGAGATCATCACTAAGCAGAGAGTCAGGAAGAAGTGGGTGTGCTACTAAGAAATTTTCTAGTGCTTGTCCTTTCACCGCATGGATGGGTACAAAGGTAATGTCAAACTACTAAAAGATCATGGACTGTCATGCCAACTTTTTGGATAGCATTGTCCATGTCATAAGATACTATAGTGGATTGATCCTAGAGATTAGGTTCACCTTATGAGGAAGCATGTAGTGCTATGGATTTTGGGATTGCTATAGCTTTTGTGACGCAAAGATTATAGCTCAAAAATGCTTCTCAATGAGTGGATAATTAGCCTCAACATGGATTGGAAGATGACTGAGGTAGTAGAATGCATTTTCCTTTCCTTCATTGTTGGCTTGGGCCAACAAAGCACTAAGGCAGTCATTTTATGTAGCAGTGTAAAGTATGAGCAATTTGTTTAGGACAGGGGCTACTAGAACTTGTGGCATCATCAGGTAACACTTGATGTCTTCGAAGGCATGCTCACACTTGTCATCCCATTTGAACTTGACATCCTTTTTGACAAGTGCTAAGAATGGTTAACATCTTCCAGATAGGTTGGATATAAAGTGTATTAGATACACCAACCACCCTTGGAATGATTTGAGTTGAGTTAAAATTTTTAGGTGTGGCAATTCTAATATTGCCTTAATCTTCTCTGGATTGATTTTGATTCCTGGTATCGCATACAACAAACCCAAGTAATTTTCTTGAAGCTACTCTCAATTAACCCTTCAGGGGGTTCATTTTAAGGTTAAATAATCTTAACTATTCAAAAACCACTCTCAATTCAATAAGATGGTCTTTTTTCTCTACTTTTGACGAGATGAGTCATATAGCATTGACTTGATGATGAAAGAGTTCATCAAAGATTTGAGGCAGTATATAGCATTGGTATTTTAAAGCAAAGTTAAAGGTATGACCTTAAAGAAATAGTTTTCATTGTGATTTTAGAATGAGATTGGTATGGAAATTCATCTTTCATGCCTTATTTAAATCCTAAAATTGATGCATATATGAATTTGGCCATTCTTTCTTATAATTGGGATGATGTTGGCTAACCAGGTAGGGTATTTTGCGTCCTAGATGAAACCAACATTGATCAATTTCTTGACTTCATAAATGACCTGTTGTTCTATGTCTAATCGCATGTGTCTAGGAGCTTGCTTGATAGGCTTACTAGTAGGCTCTATTGCTAGTTTATGGACTACTACATTAGGAGCCAATTAGGCATCTCTTCATAAGTTGATGCAAAGCAATCCTTAAACTCAGTCAATAGCTTAACTAAGTCATTGGTTTTAATTTCATTCGACAAAGAACTGATGAATGTCGGGTGTGAATCTTCTTTAGTTCCTATGTTGATTTCCTTGGGCTCATCAATGATTGACTTGATCTCTTCTTCAAACTCTGGTTGTGCATCTTGGACTTCAAAATTATTTGGATCACATAAAGTTTCTAAGCACAGCTCCTCATATGAGTTAATGTGATTTGAAAAGAACCTATTAAATTTCAAATGAATGGTGATGACTAAACAATAATCATCATCATCGACCCACTATACAATGATAGACCCGCCTTGATTGAGAGCTTTTGCATTTGTTCTTCCATATTCTTTTGATGTAATTTGACCTATGCTTTGACCAAGTATGTGGGATTAACCCTTTCTTTGCTAAATTATGAACACAAGTCAATTATAAATCCAAAGGTAATTCTATTAAATTTTTATATAAATCATCCTCAAATTCTACATCAACTTCTTTACTTGAAGATGATCCTCCTAGAAAAAATCTTTGAGTCTTCACACTTGTGGATGACTTAGGGGATTCCTTAACTAGAAAACCTTCAACTTTTTGAGAGGAAAGTGGGGTTAGAGCTAAGGTTCCCAACGGATTCCTAACTATTTCACATATAGACTTGGATATACATATGCTTTGCTATGGAGCCCAGTCTTCCTCCCTATCTGGCTAAAGTGTCACCTCTAAGGGAATCTACTATTGAGAAGAGCTGGCTGGTGTGCTAACCATATAAGACTCTTCCTATGAACTAGATTCTAAGTCTATATGGATAGCAAGTGTACTCTTGGAAGCTGGGACATATCTTCTGTTAGGTAGCTAATAAGGAGGGTTTGTACCCCTGGGACTTCCTCTGAACTAGTCTCTTCCTTTACCTAGTGGAGGCTAGGTCATCCTACCCATATGTTCAAATGGAGTAATGAACTGTGGTGGAATTTGAGCTCCACTTCCTCCTCCAAGTCTATTTCTCTCTTTTATTTTCTTTTCATTTTCTTTTTTCTTTTATTTTATCTTTTCTCTTCTTTTTATTTTCTTTTCCTTTTTCTTTTCTTTTCTTTTATTTATAAACTTTGGCCAAGTTCACGAGAATAGACTTGTTGATTTTGAGGGATGTAGTAATACATCATCATATGCCAATCTTATGAACTATAAATGGCTTGGGATCTCCTTTGACACAATAGATGATCCCACCTCTCATGAACTTCATACACTAATGTAGAGAAGATGTAACTATGTTGTTCTCATGTATCCATGTTCTCCCAAGCAAAGCGTTGAAAGATGTATCTAAGTTTGACTTCGGTCTTCCAATCATCTATCTCCAAGGGCAAAACTATGGAGCCTAAGTCCTATTGACTTCACTTTTAGAGTGCGAATTTGACCTTCACATCTTAGACTCTTCTGGATGGTAAGACTTCCTTAGTCATAAGACACTTCTAACAATTTGGTAAACACTTAACCTAAGCATAAAGAGTTAGAAGATTTAACCATAGGATTAGGTTATGCATTAGGAGATTGCATAAAGAGGCGAAGGCGGATGCGGCGATTATCGCAGTGTTGGTGGGGCATCTAGAGGTGCTGATTGACATGGAGGTGGTGGTCAGAGCAATGGTGGTTATGAAGGCATGAGGAGTGACGAAGGTTACAACCATGGTGGTGGTGGAGGGAGAGAACCGGATATGATGGTGGATCCCGCTACTTGAGAGGTTGGGGTGGTTCTGATGGGAACTAGAGAAATTAAAGAAATGTTGATCCGACCCCGCTATGGAACGTGTCTTTGCAATGAGATGGTTCTAGTTATCTAGGTTTACGATTTGCTCTATTTCACTTTTTATCTATGTTGTCTCCTATGTCTTAGAAAACTTCATGTGTTACCTGATTGATGAAATCGAAAAGAAGAAATGTTGAATATGAATTTGTTGTCTATTAAAAAAACCAAAACCCCAAACCCTAAACTAAAACTTGAACCCTAAACCTAAAGCCTAAACCCTAAACCCTAAACTCTGAACCCAAAAACCCTAAACCCTAAACTCTAAACCCTAAACCCTAAACCCTAAATAAATAAGTAATAAACTAAATATACTAAATAAACTAAACCTACTAATTAACTTAATTAAAAAAAACCTTAACCCCTAAATTCTAAACCCTAAAACTAACCTTAAACCATAAACCCTAAACCTTCAACACTAAACCTACAACCCATCTTAATAACAATTAGAATGAAAACAAACTTGAGAAGTATATTCTAATTTCTATTTTTGACAAGTTTTACAACATAGCTATCTTTTCTAATAAACTAGGTCAAATACTTTTCAAGCTCTCTTACAATGGTGATTTAATTCATAAAGAGGTTTGGAATTTTATTAGAAAAAAATAAAATACCTCTAATTTATTCATTAAACTTTGGAACAATATCATTCCAATTTCTTATTCAATTTTAGCTTCGATGATTTTGAATAACTTCATCCGATTGATTTCTTGCTTTGGCTTAAAGGGATTTACTTGCTAAGTGCTATTGCCTTCATATTGAAAATGTTAATCATGATTTTTCCAATGGTGCTATTGTTTCAAAACTTTGGATATGGTATGATGATTTATTTAACACTAACTATTTTCATAGCTCTCTTTCATTATATCAACTTCTTGAAGTTTGTTTTCATAAAACTGTGAAAGGTCATATCAAAGCTTTTATTACTATTACCCTTATTAGGTTTATTTGGATGGATAGAAATGATGCTAAATATTGTGGCATCCCTATGAACCATAAAAAGATCCTTGCTAAAAAATTCTTGCTTTGTTTAATGCAAACTTAATTAACAATTTTCACTTTAGAGGTTATAAATTTATGGCTAAAAAATTGCCTAACACTTTGCATGATGATCCTTCCTACAAGAGTATTAGGATTGTACATTGGATTTAGCCTAAAGAAAATTCTATTAAGATCAATACTAATGGTTCTGTTTCCCCGAACAAATATGGCTGTGGTAGAATTCTTAGGGATTCTAAAGGCACTATAATTTGTGTTTTTGCCTACCCACTCAAAGCTTATTCTATTATTTATGATGAACTCATTATTGTTAACACAACTATTGATATTTGTTTAAGGAAAGGCCTCATAAATATCTGGATTGAAGTTAATGCTCTTCTTTTACTTGATATTCTCAATAATAATAATATGGGAAATACTGACTTATTTTATCTTCTTAATCACACTATAAAGCTTCTTTCTCAAGTTTGCTACAAAATTTCTCACATTCCTCGTGAAGGTAATGCTTGTGCTGATTTCCTAGCTAATTTGGGAGGGGAATTAAATTAGCTCACATTATTTGATAACCATGGCTTATCTAAGCATCTGCGTGGTCTGGTCAATCTAGATAACACTGGACTATCTTAAATCAGATTTTAACTTTTTGCTCTTTTGTTGATCTTTTGCTATGGTGGTTTTATTCAGTCTATTTTTTGTATCTTTTTTTGTGCTCCCCTAACTAGAAAGTGGTTTTTGCTGAGTTTCTTTCTATACCTAAGCCATGTTCTATACATACTTGATGTTATTTTGGGTCATAGTAGTGCTGGTTTTAATTATTTTCTCTATCCTCTGAGCCTGGTGGTTTTCTTTCTATGGCTTATGCTTTGTGTCTCCTGCTGGATTGTGCTTGTGCCATATTTTAGCCTACCCATTTTACCAATGAATGTTGGGTTTGCCTCTAGTTTTGAATGGTTGTGGCCTTTTTTGAATTGGATTTGCAAATGCTATGATTGGTTCTATTGGTTGTTGCTATTTATTTCTTTCATCTACCTGGCTATTTTGGGTGGTTATTTTTTCATGGCTGTTGTTTGCCTCTTCTAGCTTGGCTTAGTTTTGGGTTTTTTGGTGGTTGCTGTTCTATTTTCTTTGTTTGTATTGGAGGTTTCTGCTAGTTGGTTCCATCTGCCCTGTGAATTGGAGTTAGCTGTTATGTGGTTATTGTCTCCCCATTTTCTCATTTGTAGTGATTATCTACTCTTTGGGATTTGGAAGGGGTTTTATTTACCTCTGGCCTTATTCCTTTCATTATAGTTTTGCTGCTTGTGGCTGGGTGGTCCTCCTTTTCCCATTTTTAAATTGGCTGGGTGACAACCATTTTTGTTTCTTGGTTATTTTGGAGATCTCCAGGTGGGTTGTGGCTTTATCTACTATTGTTCTTTTCTTTCTTTTTGGCTCTATATTGACTCTATTTGCTAGTTGGTTTTGTTGGCTGATTGGGCTAGTTGGCTATTTTGGCTGGCTGGGTTGGTTGTCTTGGTGGATGTGTTGGCTGTGTTGGATGGTTGGTTTAGGTGCTTTTGGTTGGGTTCTTTTAGTTGGGTTTCTAGTCTGCTCCTGGGTTGGTTATCCTCTCTTGGGTGTAGCTATTTTTACTTTATTTTTGCTTCCCAGTTTGGATGTCAATTTTCTTGCTGCTTTGACTTCGCTCACTACTCATCTTGTTGGCTGATAGCCTGGGTGGTTTTATTGGCTATTTTGTTGGTGGAGGATATGAGCTCCTGTGGGTTTTTTTGTCCTATTTTAGTACTTGTTGTTGGGGTTTGGCTACTTGAGGGGTTTTTTATGTCTTCTATCTTGCCTTGGATGCTTGTCCTATGGCTTAGTGTTTTGAGCTTTATGTTGGCTGTTGGTATTGACTACCTTTGGTTTAGTTGGTGCTCCTTGTTTCTTGATATTTTCCTCTTGGTTGGTGATGGTGGATTTGCTTTTTTTTTTTGCTGTCATGGTGGTGGTTTTGATGGTAAATTCTAGTTGCCCTCTTAGTCCCTCTATGTCTTAGCTTTCCTCTCTCTCGTGCTGCTTATCTTCTACTATTTTATTATTTGGGTGGAGTTTTTTCTCTTGGATTTGGATTGCTAGTGCTCTACAGATAGTTGGGAGTTTTTCTGGGCCACCAACCTTGCTGTAACTTCTAGGATGCTGGCTTTATGTGTTTGGTCTATTGTGGGTTTTGGTAGGTGAGTTAACTTCTGGCTGGCTACTAGCTGGCTAATTTTCTTTGTTTTCTTGTTGCAAGGACTACATCACTATGGATTATTTTACCTTGGATGGTTGCTTATATCAAGTATGCTTGATATGATGACCTTGATGTTTCCCCATATCTTCTCTCTAGTTGGTAGCATGCATATGATTGTAACCCTTCTCATGAAGTTTGGATGCTCATATGTATTATTGCCCCTTGAGATGATCTAAATTGAGTCTAAACTTTCCCTTTCTCAGATCTTTCGAAATTGTTTACTTTATTATTTTTCATTGAGCTATGACCATTTCCTTTGTAGTATTTTGCGATTTCTTTTGCAAGTTGGAACTTCTCAGATGGAATGATCTTTACTCAACCAACTCAAGTACTATTGATATGGAGCTTGCTTATCTTGCCTTCTCAATGGGATCATGAGTTGCTGCTAACTAGTCCTTTTACTATTTTATTAAGTTTTATTAGTCCTTTTTGTGTATTTTCTCATTTGCTTTTATGATGTTCTTTTTTCTCTTTTAGTTTCTTTTTTCCATTGTACTTAGATGGGGTTTAGCTTTTTAGGTTTCTCGTAGCTCTGTGAGCAGTAAAAATTTGAGCATTACACTTTTTAAGGACATTGTATTCTTTATTTTTATGGTAATAAAATTCAAATTTTCCCTAAAAAAAACCTAAACCCTAAGAATGGGTAGAACCTTGATGGCAGAACATCATCACAACCGTGTCAGTTTAGATTTTGGAGGTAAAGGGGAGGCAGTTATTGTAGTGGTGGTGGAGGATCTAGAGGTGCTGGTGGATATGGAGGTGGTGGTCAGAGCATTGTTGATTATGGAGGAGGGAGGAGAGATGGAGGTTATACCCAATATGGTGGCGAAGGGAGAGATCAAGGATACGATGGTGGATCCCGCTACTCGAGAGGTCAAGGTGGCTCTGATAGGAACTGGAGAAACTGAAGAACGACCGATGCGATCTGCTGCTTATGGAATTATGTCTTTATAGTAGAGACGGTTCTAGTTATCTAGTGTTTTTGATTTGCTCTATGTGTGCTCATTTTTTATCTATGTTGTTGATTGTGTCTTAGAAAACTTGGTATGTTTCTTGGTTGATGAAATCAAAAAGAAGAAATGTTGAATCTGAATTTGTTTCCTATTAAAAAAAACCAAAATACCCTAAACCCTAAACTAAATATGAACCCTAAACCCTAAACCTATAACCCTAAACCATAAATACTAAACCCTAAACCCTAAAAAACCCTAAACCTTAAACCCATAAACCCTAAACCCTAACCCTATACCCTAAAATCCTAAACCTTAAAACTTAAATCATAAAGCCTAAATTGGGTTTAGGGTTTAGGGTTTATTATTATATGTTTAGGTTTTAGAGTTTTGGGTTTAGTGTTAGTTTTAGGTTAGGGTTTTTTTTTAATTTTTTTAATTTTTTTTTTAATTTTTAGGGTTTAGGGTTTAGATTTTATGTTTAGGGTTCAGGTTTTAGTTTAGGGTTTAGGGATTTTAGTTCTTTTAATAGAGAATAAACTCAGATTCGACATTTAACACACCAAGTTTTCTAAGACACAAGTGATGACATAGATAAAAAATCACCGCTCATAGAGCAAATTAAAAACCACTAATAACTAGAATTGTCTCTACTATAAAGACATAGTTCCATAAGCGTGGATCATCATTCTTCCTCTAGTTCCCATCAAAACCACCCTAGAGAGTAGCGGATCCACCATCATATCCTTGATCTCTCCTCCGCCACCACTTGTAACCCTATCGCTCCTCCTACCTCTGTAACAACCACTACTCTGACCACCACCTTTATATCCACCCCCACGTCTACATCCCCCACCACCACTGCGATAACCATCGCCTCCATCGCCAGATCTAGACTGAGCCTGGTTGATGGTGATGTTCCTACTATCCAGGTTCTGCCCATTTATAGCATTTATGTTTAGGTTTAGGTTTATTAAGTTTTAGGGTTTATATTCATTTTTTTATTTACTTAGTTACTTTAGGTTTAGGGTTTGAGGTTTAGGGTTTGGGGTTTAGGATTAGGATTAAGGATTAAGGTTTAGAGTTAAGGGTTTTAGGATTATGCTTTTAGGGTTTAGGGTTTTGGGTTTATGCTTTTGGGTTTATAGTTAGGGTTTAGGATTTAGGCTTTAGGATTTAGGCTTTAGGGTATATGGTTTTTTAGGGTTTATGTTTTAGGGTTTAGGGTTGTAGGTTTAGTGTGTAAGTTTAGGGCTTGTTTTAGAGTTAGTTTTACAATTTAAGATTTAGAGTTTATGGTTTAGGATTATGGGTTTAGGGTTTCTTTCTTTAAATTAAGAAACTTGTAAGTTTATGTTTATTTAGTTAACTTAGTTTTTTATTTATTTTAGTTTATTTTATTTATCATTTTTGTTTAGGTTTATTTTTTATTTTTATTTAGTTTAGTTTATTTATTTTAGGTTTATTTATTTTAATTTAGGTTCCATATTTTAGTTTATTTTTAATTTTAAGTTTACATTTAGGTTTATTTATTTTAGTTTTAGTTTTAGTTTTATTTTATTTTTTCAAGATTTTTTTCTAATTTTAGGGTTGAGTTTAGGGTTTGGTCCAGGGTTTAGGGTTTAAAGATTTTAAGGTTTAGAGGTTTTAGGGTTTTATGGTTTAGGATTTAGTTAGGTTTAGGGTGGGTAGGCTTAGTGTTTCAGCTTTAGGGTTTTGAGTTTTAGGGTTTAAATTAGGGTTTAGGTTTTAGGGTTTGGGTTTATGATTTAGGGTTTATGGTCATTGTTTTGGGATTTTCTTTTACTTATTTATAGGTTTTTTGGGTTTAAGTTTAGTGGTTTTAGTTTAGGTTAATTTTAAATTAAGTAAAACATGGAGCTTTAATTTTTTTTTTACTTTATTTTATGGTGTAGGGTTTAGGGTTACTTAGGGTTTAGGTTTTGTTTTTTTAAAAAATATTTAAATCTAGGTTTAGCTTCATTTAGTTTATTATTTATTTTATTTAATTTATTTTTATTTTATTTATGTTTATTTTTTATTTAGTTTTGTTTATTTATTTTAAGTTTACTTATTTTAGTTTAGGCTTTTAATTTTAGTTTACTATTTAGGTTTGGTTTAGGTTTATGTTTATTTTTTGTTGAGTTTTATTTTTATTTTATTTTTTAGGTTTTTATTTTTTTTATTTTTGGTTTAAGGTGAGATTTTTTTTATGTTTAGGTTTGAGGTTTTATTTTAGGTTTTAGTTTTAGTTTAGGTTTAGTTTTATTTTTAGTTTATTTTATTTTATTATATTTAGTTTAAGTATTTTATTTTAGGTTCAGTTTAGGTTCATTTATTTTAGTTTAGTTCATTTTAGTTTAGGTTTAGGTTTATTTTATTTGGTTTATTATATTTTATTTTAGGTTTAGTTTTTTAGTTTAGGGTTTAAGTTTTATTTCTTATTTATTTTTAAGTTTTATTTTTTGGTTTGTTTTAGGTTTAGGTTTTATTTAGTTTTTATTTTATTTTATTTTAGTTTTAATTTAGGTTTATTTTATTTTTTATTTTATGTTTAGTTTTATTTAATTTTTTTTTTTATTCTTAAGTTTATTTTATTTTTTAGTGTAGTTGAGGTTATTATTTATTTATTTAATTTTTCTTTTTAATAGTTTTATTTTATTTTTTAGATATAGGCTTAGGTTAGGTTTATGTTAGAGTTTAGGTTTTAATTTAATTTAATTTTATTATTTTATTTAGGTTTAGGTTTTTTATTTTTCTATTTTTATGTTTAGGGTTTTGTTTAAGTTTACATTTTAGGTTTTAGGGTTTCTTTAGGCTTTAGGGTTTAGGGTTAAGATATCTTTTAAAATTAAAGGTAAGTTTAGGTTTGTTTTATTTATTTTATTTTTATTTTTTATTTAGGTTTATTTTTTATTTTTTTAGTTTAATTGATTTATTTTATGCTTACATATTTTAGTTTAGGGATTTATTTTAGTTCACTTTTTAGGATTAGGTTTATGTTTATGATTATTTTTTAGTTTAGTTTTATTTCAATTTTATTTTTTAGGTTTAGGTTTTTTTTAAAGTTTTTTTATTAGTTTAGGTTTACATTTATTTTTAGTTTATTATATTTTATTTAGTTTAGGGTTTAGGTTTAGTTTTAGGTTTTATTTATTTTAGTTTAGTTTATTTTAGTTTAGGTTTAGGTTTATTTTATTTTGTTTATCTTAGATTTATGTTTTTTTTAGTTTAGTGTTTTGGTTTTATTTGTTATTTATTTTTAGTTTACCTTTTAGCTTTATTTTTTAGGTTTAAGTTTTTATTTAGTATTTATATTATTTTATTTTTGGTCTATTTTATTTTTATTTTCCAAATAGGTTTAATTATATTTAGGTTTTTATTTTACATTTATTTTATTTTTTTTTTAGTTTAGTTTAGGTTTTTATTTATTTTATTTTATTTTGGTATTTATTTTTATTTTTATTTTGGTTTTAGGTTTGATTTAGGTTTAGGTTTAGGTTTTAGTTTATGTTATTTTCTTTTATTTATTTTATTTAGGTTTTGGTTTTATTTATTTCATTAGGTTTTATTTAGTTTAGGTTTATATTTTTTTTTTTTAGGGTTTAGGGTTTTGGGTTTTGGGGTTTGGGCAAGGTTTAAGATTTAGGGTGGATCACGGCCATGTCTTAGTCAGGTTGTTTATGGTCCAGTGGTTAGGTTTAGTGGTTTAGGGTTTGTAGGATTTAGAGTTTAGGTCAGTGATCAGATTAGGGTATGGCTCAGTTTGATGGTAGGGTTTAGGGTTTAGGGTTGTGGTGGGTTTAGATTTGGGTTTAGTTAGTTAGGGTTTAGGGTTTAGGGTTAAAGTTATTTTATTTTTTATCTTCCCAAATTAAGCAAACTTATAAGTTTAGGTTTATTAAGTTTTATTATTTTATTAATTTTTTTAATCTTGTTTAGCTTTATTTTTATTTTATTTAGTATTTATTTTACTCAGCTTCTTATTTTGGTTTATTTTTAGGTTTAGGTTTAGTTTAGTTTAGGTTTAGGTTATTTTATTTTATTTAGTTTTAGGTTTTTATTTATTTCTTTTAGGTTTTATTTAGTTTAGGTTTAGATTTTTGGTTTTAGGGTTTAGGTAGGATCTGGGGGTGCAGGTAAGATTTAGGGTTTTGGATCAGGTCTTAGGGTTTAGGATTTGGGGTTAGTATTTAGAGTTTAGGGTTTTAGGATTTAAGGTTTAGGCATGGATTGGGTTTAGGGTTTTAGAGTTTGAGGGTTTAGGGTTTGGGTTTAGGGTTATTAGTTAGAGTTTAGGGTTAGTTTTAGGTTTTAAGGTTAGAGTTTTATTTTTATTTTTATTTTTTTTATTTTTTTTTAAATTTGGTAAACTTGTAGGTTTTGGTTTATTCAGTTTATTTTTTTTTTATTTTTTTAGTTTATTTCATTTTTTATTTTAATTTAGGTTTTTTTTAATTTTATTTAGTTTTATTTATTTATTTTAGGTTTATTTATTTTAGTTTAGGTTTCTTATTTTAGTTTATTTTTTAGGTTTTAGGTTTATTTTTTTTTAGGTTTATTTTTTATTTTATTTTTATGTTTAGCTTTATTCTCGTACTTGATTTAGGTTTTATTTTATTTTAAGTTTAGGTTGCAAGTTTTATTTTATGCTTATTTTTAGGTTTTATTTTCTAGTTTAGGTTTAGGATTCTTTTAATTTATTTTTTTTTTTAGTTCAGTTTGGCTTAAGTTTAGGTTTAGGTTTTATTTAATTTAGTTTAGTTTATTTTAGTTTATGTTTAGGTTTATTTTATTATTATTTTAATTTTAGGTTTTATTTAGTTTTTTAATTTTTAGCTTTTGGGTTTAGGGTCAGTGTTGCAGATTTCAAGGTTTAGGGTTCAGGCAAGATTTATAATTTAGGTTTAGGGTTTAGGGTCCAGGTCCATAGCCAGTGGTTTGGTTTAGTGTTTAGGGTTTAGGTTTAGGGTTTTACTGTTTAGTTTTGGATTTGGTGGTTTGTTTAGCTCTCACAGGCTTCTAGGTCTAGGTTTAGGTTTAGGATTTGAGTCTGTGGTGGGTTTAGTGTTTTGTGGTCCATGGTTTAAGTGCAGTTATAGGGTTTATGATTTTTAGGGTTTGTGGTTTTGTGGTCAGGATTTTGGGTTTAGGGTCAGTAGGGTTTAGGGTTTACCATCTTAGGGTTTAGAGTTTAGTGGTTTTGTGGAGAGTTTTGGATTTGGTTTATCTTTGGGTTGGGTTTAAGGTAAGTGGATTTTATTTTAATTTTTTTAAAATTAAGTAAACCAAGAGGTTTATGTTTGTTTAGTTTATTTTTTTTATTTTAGTTTATTTTATTTTTTTATTTTTATTCAAGTTTAATTTTATTTTTATTTAGTTTAGTTTATTTATTTTAGTTTACATTTTTATTTTAGTTTATTTTTTAGGTTTTGGATTAGGTTTAGGTTTAGGTTTATTTTTTGTTTTATTTCATTTTTATTTTATTTTTTAGGTTACATTTTTATTTTTTATTTTTATGTCTAGGTTTAGGTTTTTTTTTTTTTGGTTTTTGTTTTAGCTTTTATTTTAGGTTTTTCTTGGTTTTATTTTTTAATTTAGGTGTAAGTTTATTTTCAGTTTATTTTATTTTATTTAGTTTAGGTTTAAGTTTGGGTTTTGTTTATTTTAGGTTTATGTATATGTTTTATTTATTTTATTTTAGTTTATTTTAATTTTATTTTAGGTTTGCAATTTTTAGTTTAGGGTTTAGGTTTTATTTTTTATTTATTTTAGGTTTTATTTTGGTTTATTGTTTAGGTTTTTAGTTACTTTTTTTATAATTTATTTTAGGTTTAGTTTTTATTTTATTTAGGTTTTGTATTTTTTTAGTTTAGTTTAGGTTTATATTTATTTTATTTTATTTTAGTTTTATTTCCTTATTATATTTTTAAGGTTTGGTTTTATTTTTTGTATGTTTTTTATTTTATTTTATTTGTTTTATTTTGGTTTGGCTTTTTATTTATTTTATTTTAGGTTTTATTTAGTTTTTAGGTTTTAGGGTTGTGTAGGTGCATTTTTATGGTGGTAGGGTTTTGGAGGGTTGAAGGTTGTAGATTTTAGAGTAGGGTTTAGGGTTATTTATTTATTTTATATTTTTATATTTTATATTTTGTTAAATTAAATAAATAGGTTTAAGTTTATTTAGTTTAGTTTTATTTATGTGGTTTATTTTATTTAGTTTATTTTATTTATTTTAAGTATTTTTTTTAGTTTATCTTTAAGTTTAGGTGGTTTAGGTTTATATTTTTGGTTTGTTTAATTTTATTATATTTTAGGTAAGTTTTATTTTCAATTTATGTCCAGGTTTAGGTTTTCATTTTAGGTTTATTCTGCAGTGTTTTTTTAGTTTAGGTCCGTTATGTTATTTTATTTAGTTTGGCTCAGTTTAGTTTATTTTAGAGCTTAGTAGGTTTCCTCTGTTAGGGTAAAATCAATAGGTAGGGGTCTGGGGGGCCCAGGGTCAGGTGCACATTTATGGCCCAGTGGCCCAGTTTAATGGTCTTGGATCCCAGTCAGGCCTGGGCCTGGGTCTGGAGTTTAGTTTTAGGCCCAGCAGGGGCCTAGGTAAGATCTAGGTTTTAGGTTTAGGCCTAGGGTCAGGTAGGGCTTTAGGGTTTGGGAAGCCCAAAGCCAGGGTCTTGTGGCCTAGGGTTGGGCCTGGGTTTAGGGTCTGGGGTCTTGTGGCTCAGATAGTTAAGTCTTAGGGTTTAGGTTTAATGTCAGGCATTTTATTTTTTAAATTAAGCAAAGTGCAGGCCTAGTTTAGTTTAGTTTAAAGGTTTACTATTAGGGTTTATACTAGGATTTAGGTTTATTTAGGCTGGCTTATGATTTAGCTTTAGTGCGTGTGGTTTTAGTCAAGTTTAGGTGTGATAGGGTCAGGTTGAGTAAGTTTAGGGTGGCTAGGATCATGGTTTAGGATCTTTAAAAATACAAACCAAAGAGGTTTAGTTTATTTAGTTTACTTAGTTTATTTTTATTTATTATAATTTATTTTATTTTATTTTAGGTTTATTTCATTTATTTAGTTTATTTTATCTATTTTAGTTTATTTAGTTTAGGTTTTTTAGTTTATTTTAAAGTTTAGTTTAGGTTTAGGTTTAGGTTTATTTATTTTAGTTTTATTTCATTTTTTAGGTTTAGGATTTTAGGTTTTGGGCATGGTCACAAAGGGTTTAGGGTGTGTTTAGAACTTTAGGGTTTATGGTTTATGGTGGTGGCTAGAGTGGAGTAATGTTTATGCAGTTAGGTAGTTTAGGTTTAGTTTATCAGGATTTAGGTTTAGGATTTGAGTTTTGGTTTAGGAGTAGGGTTTATGGTTGGGTCTGGGGTAAGATTTTAGCTTAGGCCTGGGTTGTGGTTTTAGCGTGAGGTTTCTTTATTTTTATTTAGGGTTTTCTAGGTTTAGGTTTTGTGGTTGTGGTGTTTATTTAATTAAATAAGCAAACCGATAGTTTAGGTTTTTAGTTTATTTTATGGTTTTAGGTTTAGGGTTCAAGGTTTATAGTTTAGGGTGCTAAGTTTTTGTTTTTTTTTTTAAAAAAAGTTATGTAAATTTTTGTTTTATTGTATTTATTTTATTTTATTTTATTATTTATTTATCAGTTTATTTTATTTTATTTTATTTATGTTTATTTTTATTTTATTTAGTTTAGTTTATTTATTTTAGGTTTATTTATTTTAGTTTAGGCTTTTGTTTATGTTTATTTTATTTTGTTTAGTTTAGGTTATTATTTATTTATTTTTATTTATTTTATTATTATTATTTATTTATTTTTAGGTTTATGAGGATTAGGTTTTAGTTTAGGTTATATTTTATTTTATTTTATTTATAGGTTTTTTATTTATTTTATTTTAGGTTTTTTAGCTTTTTTTAGATTATTAGGGTTTATTTAGGGTTTAGGGTAAAGGGTTTTATTTAAATCAGAATTGATAGGTATAGGTTTATTTAGTTTATTTTATTTTTTATTTTTATTTAGGTTTATTTTTTATTTTTGTTTGGTTTAGTTTATTTATTTTAGTTTAGGGTTTATATTTTAGTTCACTTTTAGGTTTAGGTTTATGTTTATTTTATGTTTTAGTTTAGTTTTATTTTAATTTATTTTTTAGGTATAAGTTTTTATTTTATTTTTTAGGTTTAGGTTTTAGGTTTTTTATTTTAGGTTTAGATTTTAGGTTTAGGTTTAGGTTTTATTTATTTTGGTTTATATTATCTTTGTTTAGGTTTATTTTATTTTTTATTTTATTTTAGGTTTAGGTTTTCTAGTTTAGTTTTTAGGTTTTATTTTTCATTTATTTTTATGTTTTATTTTTCAAGTTATTATACATTTATTTTTATTTTATTTTATTTTTAGTTTAATTTAATTTTTTTATGTTTAGTTTATATTTTATTTACTTTTTTTATTTTTTAGTTTAGTTTATGTTTTTATTTATTTTATTTTAGTTTACTTTTTTTTTAATTTTTTTTTTAGGTTTAGGTTTAGGTTTAGGTTTTAGTTTATGTTTTTATTTTATTTTATTTTATTTCATTTTATTTAGGTTTAGGTTTTTTATTTATTTTATTTTTAGGTTTTATTTAGTTTAGGTTTAGGTTTTTAGCCTTTTGAAGTTTAGGGTTTAGGGTGTAGGTTTTTATTTTAGGTTTATTTTATGTTTTATTTTTTTTAGTTTAGTTTAGGTTTATTTAGTTTATTTTATTTTATTTAGTTAATTTTTTAGGCTTAATTTATTTTAGGTTTAAGTTGAGGTTTTATTTATTTTAGTTTAGTTTATTTTAGTTTATGTTTTTCTTTATTTTATTTAATTTATTTTATTTTGTTTATTTTAATTTTATTTTAGGTTTAGTTTTATTTTGAGTTTAGGGTTTAAGTTTTAATTTTTATTTTTTTTAGGTTTTTTAATCTTAGATTTATTTATTTTTAAATTTAGTTTAGGTTTTTATTTATTTGATTTTAATTTATTTTATTTATTTATTTTATTTTATTTTTGGTTTAGGTTTTCCTTTAGGTTAATTTATTTATTTTATTTTTATGTTTTATTTACTTTAGGTTTAAGTTTTTAGGTTTTAAGGGTTTAGGGTTTAGGGTTCAGAGTTTAGGGTTTAGGGTTTAGGGTTTAGGGTTTATGGTTTTAGGGCTTAAGGTTTAGGGTTAGGCTTTAGGGTTTGGGGTTTAGTGTTTAGGCTTTAGGGTTTAGGCAATTTAAGGTTTGGGTTATTAGTTAGTTTAGGGTGTAGTGTTTAATGTTTAGGGTTTAGGGTTCTTAGGTTTTAGGTTTTATAATTTCGGGTTTGTTTTGGGTTTAGGGTATTTTAGGGTTTCAGGTTTTTTTTTAATTTAAGTAAACTGGTAGGTTTAGGTTTATTTAGTTTATTTTTTTATTTATTTTAGTTTAATTTATTTTTTATTTTTATTTATCTTTATTTTTTATTTTTTTAATTTACTTTATTTATTTTAAGTTTATTTATTTTAGTTTAGCTTTTTTAATTTAGTTAATTTTTGGGTTTAGGTTTAGGTTTATATTTATTTTAGTTTAGTTTTATTTTTAGTTTATCTTTTAGGTTTAGGTTTTATTTTTTATTTTTAAGTTTATGTTTAGGTTTTTGTTTTATTTTTTTTAGGCTTAGGTTTTAGGTTTTTTAGATTTTTTTTAGGCTTTTTAATTATGTTTAGGTTTATTTTATTTTATTTTATTTTATTTAGTTTAGGGTTTTTAGTTTAGTTTTTTTTAGGTTTATGTTTAGGTTTATTTATTTTAGCTTAGGTTTATGTTTATTTTATTTTAGGTTTTTTAGTATGTATTTTAGGTTTTATTTTTATTTATTTTTAGGTTTATTTTTTTTTTAGGGTTTATTTTTTAGGGTTTAGGGTTTAGGGTTTAGGATTTTGGTTTAAGGTATTTTTAAAATAATTAAAACCGATATGTTTAGGTTTATTTTAGTTTACTTTATTTTTATTTATTTAGTTTAGTTTAGTCTTAGCTTGGCTTAGTTTTAGGGTTTATGGTTTATGGTTTAGGGTTTAGGGTTAGGGTTTAGGGATTAGGGTTTAGGGTTTAGGCTTTAGTGGAGCTTTAGGCTTTATAGTTTAGGATTTTTAGGGTTTAGGATTTAGGGTTAGTTTAGGGTTTAGGGTTTAGGGTTAGAGTGAGGTTTAGGTTAGTTAGTGGGTTTAGGGTTAGTTTGGGTTGGGTTTAGGTTAGGTTTAAGGTTTATGGTTTAGGGTTTATTTTTTCACATTGGGTTGAGGTTTTGATTTTATTTTTTTATTTTTTTAGGTTTAAATTTTAGGGTTTTATTCTAGGTTTATTTTTAGGTTTATTTTTTTAAGTTTATATTTAGTTTTATTTTTAGTTTTTTAGTTTAGTTTTATGTTTAGGGTTTATTTATTTTAGTTTATTTTATTTTAGTTTACGTTTATGTTTATTTTATTTTATTTATTTTTTGTTTAGTTTTTTTTAGTTTAGGGTTTAGGTTTTATTTTTTATTTATTTTAGATTTTTTAGGTTTATTAGGGCCAGTTTTAGGGTTTAGTGTTTTGGATTTAGGGTTTAGGACTTTTTTATAAAAAAAATTAAGTAAATAGATAGGTTTATGTTTATTTAGTTTACTTAATTTATTTTTTATTTATTTTAGTATAGGGTTTAGGGTTTAGGTTTAATGTTTAAGCTTTAATGTTTAGGGTTTAAGTTAGGGTTAGGGTGGAGGGTGGGTTAGTTTAGGGTTGAAATAGTTTAACTTTAGGGTTTAGGCCTTAGGTTTAGGTTTTAGGTTTATTTAGGTTTTTTAGGAGTTTAGTGGTTTAGGGTTAGTGTGGATTTAGGTTTAGGTTTAGGGTTTTGGGTTTGGGTTTTAGTTTAGTGTTAGTGTTAGGTTTAGGGTTTAGGATTTAGGGTTTATAATTTATGGTTAGCTTAGGGTTTATGTTTTTTTGTTTATTTTTAAAAAAAAATAATGTAGATTGATACGCTTAGATTTATTTAGTTTATTATTTATTCATCTTAGTTTACTTTATTTTTTTTATTTTATTTAGGTTTACTTTTTATTTTTATTTAGTTTATTTTATTTATTTTAGGTTTATTTATTTTAGTTTAGGTTTTTAATTTTATTTTATTTTTTAGGTTTAGGTTTGGGTTTATATTTTGGTTGAGTTTTATTCTTATTTTATTTTTTAGGTTTTGGTTTTTGTTTATATTTTTAGGTTTAGGTATAGGTTTTTATTTTATTTTTTTAGGTTTAGGTTTAAGGAATTTATTTTAAGTTTATTTTCAGGTTTTATTTTTCAGTTTAGATTTAGGTTTGTTTTTAGTTTATTTTATTTTCTTTTTTTTTAGGTTTGAGTTTAGGTTTAGGCTTATATTTTATTTATCTTAGTGTAATTTATTTTAGTTTAGGTTTCAGTTTATTTTATTTTCTTTATTTTATTTTTATTTTATGTTTGGGATTTTTTTAAGTTTTAGGTTTATTTAGTTTAATTTTATTTATTTTAGTTTATTTTATTTTTATTTTATTTAGGTTTATTTTTATTTTTATTTCGTTTAGTTTTATTTTTATTTTAAGTTTAGGTTTAGGTTTTATTTTATTTTTTAGGTTTAGGTTTATTTTATGTTTATTTTAGGTTTTATTTTTTAGTTTAGGTTTAGATTTATTTTTAATTTCATTTAATTTATTTTATTTAGTTTAGGGTTTAGGTTTAGTTTATTTGGCATTTTGTTTTAGGTTTTATTTATTTCAGTTTAGTTTATTTTCTTCTAGGTTTAGGTTTATTTTATTTTATTTATTTTAGGTTTAGGTTTTTTTAGCTTAGGGTTTAGGTTTTATTTTTTATTTATTTTTATGTTTTATTTTTAGCTTTATTTTTAAGTTTATGTTTTATTTAGTTTTATTTTATTTTATTTTAGGTTTATTTTAATTTTATAGGTTTAAGTTTAGGTTTTATTTTATTTTATTTTATTACCATTAAGTTTATTTATTTATTTTATTTTATTATTTTATTTTATTTAGTTTAGTTTTAGGTCTTTTTGGGTTTAAGGCTTAGCTTTAGGGTTTAGGGTTTAGGCTTTAGGCTTTAGGCTTTAGGGTTTAGGATTTTGGTTTAGGGTTTATGGTTTAGGGTTTAGGGTTTAGGGTTTAGGGTTTAGGGTTTAGGGTTGCATTAGTGTTTAGCATTTAGGTTTAAGTTTATTTTAGTTTATTTTATTTTATTTTTATTTTAGTTTATTCTAGGTTTAGGTTTTGGTTTGATTTATTTTAGCTAGGTGTGGTTTAGTTTTATTTTATTTAATTTTTATTTAATTTTATTTTTATTTTTTTTTTTTTTTAGTTTATTTAGATTTTTTATTTAGGTTTATTTATTTATTTAGTTTAGTTTATATTTTATTTATTTGTTTTAGTTTAATTTATTTTATTTTTTTATTTTCTTTTAGGTTTAGGTTTATCTTTTAGGTTTTAGTTTAAGTTTTATTTTATTTTTTTATTGAATTTGGATTTAGGTTATTTATTTATTTTAGTTTTCAATTTTATTTAATTTAGGTTTAGATTTTAGATTTTTTTGGGGTTTAGGGCTTAGTTTAGGGTTTGGGCTTTATGGTTTAGGGTTTAGCGGTAGTTTTAGGGTTTAAGGTTTATGGTTTATGTTTAGGGTTTTAGGGTTTAGTTTAGGATTTTGGGTTTAGGGATTATTCTTTTAGGGTTTAGGATATTGGGTTTAGTGTTTAGGATTGTTAATTTAGGGTTATAGGTTTAGGGTTTAGGATTAAGGGTTTAAGGTCTTTTTTTAAATTAAGTAAACCGATAGGTTTAGGTTTATTTAGAAAATTTAGTTTTTCTATTTATTTTAGTTTACTTTATTTTTATTTTTATTTAGGTTTATTTTTTTATTTATATTTAGTTTAGTTTATACATTTTAGGTTTATTTATTTTAGTTTCAATTTTTATTTTAGTTCATTTTTTAGGTTTAGGTTTAGGTTTATTTTTTAATTGAGTTTTATTTATATTTTATTTTTTTGGTTTAGGTTTTATTTTATATTTTTAGGTTTAGGTTTTGGTTTTTATTTTCGTTCTTTAGGTTTAGGTTTTAGGTTTTTATTTTAGGTTTATTTTTAGGTTTTACTTTTTTGTTTATGTTTTGGTTTATTTTAGTTTATTTTATTTTCTTTTTAGTTTAGTTTAATTTTTTAGGTTTATATTTAGGTTTTATTTATTTTAGTTTAGGTTTTGGTTTATTTTATTTTTATTTAAGGTTTAGATTTTTTTTAATTTTTTTTTGCTTTTTTTAGGTTTAGGTTTTTATTTAGTTTTTATTTTATTTTATTTTAGGTTTATTTATTTTAATTTTAATTTTTATTTTTATTTTATTTAGGTTTTTTATTCTTAGGTTTATTTTATTTTATAGTTTAGTTCAAGTTTTTATTTATTTTATTTTAGATTTTTTATTTTTTTATTTTATTTTTTTTATGTTTAGGTCTAGGTTTTAGTTTAGGTTTTATTTTATTTTACTTAGATTTAGGTATTTTTATTTATTTTATTTTTAGGTTTATTTATTTTAGGTTTAGGTTTTAGATTTTTATTGGTTATGGTTTTGAATTTTTTTTGGGAGAACCCCATGGGGGAATTTTATTACACAAAAAGGTGTTACAAGATCCTTAAGAGGGCATAAAATCAAGATCTCTTGCTCAAAGAGCTAAATCCTAGAGTGAATCCCCATCTATCTACCATAAAAAAAAAAGAAAAGCTAAGAAAATAGAAAATTGTAAGAGAAACAAAGTAATAAAAGGAGAAGCCAGAGGACAGCCTTCAACAAAAAGTTGTGAAGATGAGAGAAGCATATGCCACATACAGAGAAAGAACCAGCAAGGAAACAAAATAGAACTTGCAAACATTTAGAGAAAAAAATTAGCACAGGTAGAGAAATACAATAACTGAAGAAATAAATGAGAGTGAGACAAAATTAGAGAATTGTGTGTAGGAAGGCTCAGGCTTAGTCACATAAGAATGGGGCAGCTGCAAGCATGTGCATTCAAACTTCAAAAGAAGGGTTACATCATAAATGCTACTACTAGCCAAATTATGAGTGAAATCATCCCAACCATCATAGCCTACATACCTGGGGGAAGGCAGGTGCCACTGAATGAAAATCATTTGATCTTTAATGCTTGTATAACAAACAATGGTAAAATACACTATAAAAGGAAAGGAAACACAATTCTGCCAGGCAAAGGGATGCAACCAATCACTTGAAAGAACAACACCACCTGTGTATTCCAACACAACATGTGAAAGACTTGCCAACACAAACCCCTGCCCAAATTACTCATTATGGCAAGGAAAACACCCCCATAGTGATGAAAGCCAATCAGGACCAACAGTCTAGGTGTTAACATTCATCTATTAATAGCTAGATAACACCAATAATTATACACGTCTAATAGAGCCAAGAGTAACCTCACCCAACATAAACCCATGCAGAAAAGCAATGAAGCTAACCAAAAATAATTAATCAATCAAAGGCCAGGCAGGAATCCAATAGAAAAAATAGTATGTTGAACATAATAACCGATAATCCATTCAGCCAATAGCCAATACAACAAACCAAATAGTGTAACCAATAGAGGAGAATGTAGGCCGTGTCATTATAGAATTGAGCCATGTTAGGTATCAAAAATTATATACCCTAAAAATCCATCATGTGGGAAATGAATCTAAGCAAACAACAACAACAATATTAAAAAGAAAGGGTGACCAAAAGAAATCCCAACCATGCAGGGAGTCGTGGGTGGCAGGGAGGAGATCAGTTGGCTCGGCTTGGTTAGTTGAAGGTGTGGAGAAGGCTACCATGGAGGATTCATAGGTGTCTTATGGGTTTCAAATGCTCCAATGGGGAGGGTGAGGTGGTTTCACCTCCCATGGGCATGGCTGACCCAGCCACCCCTTAGGTCAAGTTGGGTAGTGTCCAAGGTGCTTAGGTGGACCATTAAGAGAGTACCAAGTGGCCAAAGAATTAAAATGACCATACATGGTTGATTTATCTCATTTGATGTCCTTGACCAAAGGGTAGAATGATCATTTGGCATTGGATTTGATTTAGGCAGATTTGAAATGAGCCAAAAGTTAGTTAGCCCAAATTTCAAGTCAATTGGAGTTGATTAGGTTAGGTTTGGCTCAATTTGACTAATTTAGGATAAATTGGGTTAGTTTACATCAGGTTGACCAATTGGTCAAATTGGGTCAAACCCAGGGTTGGGTCAAGTTCATATGATCATTTGGGATGTTTTGGCTCAATTGGTTTGGTTAAGTTTGGCTTAGATTTGATTTGGCTCATTTGAATTCATTTGGGTCAATGGGTTAAGTTGACCTATTTGACCAAATTGGCCAAATTGGCTTGGGTTGGGTGTTAGTTTGGGTTTAGTTGATAAATTGAAGATGATTATAGGCTTTGGTTTCAATTAATTTGGATTATGTTTTGATTTAGGCAAATTTTAACTTTTAGCTCAATTTGGGCTAAGTATGTCAATTGGGTTCAATTGGGTCCAATCATGGCTTTCGTCATGTTCAACATTCAATTTGGAATGAACTTGAGTCATTGGTTGCAATCAATTTGGTTTATATATTTATTTGACCTAATTTGATCTTTTAGGTCAATTTGGGTCAACTTAGGTCAAGAGGGTCAACTGGGTTTGGTTTGACTAAATTAAAGGTCAAATCATATTCAAATATTGATTTTGATTTAGTATGAATCATTGGTTTTGAATGGATTTAGCTTAGGTTGCAATTTGGCTAGTTTAGGTTCATATGGGTTAAGGGGTTGACTTTATCAAAGTACCAAGTTGACTTGGTTTGACCAAATTTGTGAAATTGATCAACCTAGGGTGATCAACAATCATGATGAGTGGCTTTGATGGGCTTGGTTCAAGGTAAGATTAGAACTTGGCTCAAATAAGTCAAATTGGCCACTTTGGGTCAAGCGGACCAATGGGTTTAGTTGGCTTGATTTTGGGTTGAGTTTGATTTAGTTGAGTTTATATATGGAATTGGGTTGATATATAAATTCAATTGCAATTAGCTTGGGTTCAAATGGGTTTTGATTCATTTGAACATTTCAAGTAAAAAAGGATAACTTATGTTTGACGTTTAGGTTTAGGTTTAGGTTTAGGTTTTATGTTTAGGGTTTAAGTTTTCATTTAGGATTTAGGACTTAGGGTTTATAGTTCAGGGTTTAGGGTTTACGATTTACTGTTTAGGGTTTCTAGGGTTTAGAGTTCTGTGTAGGTTTAGGCTTTAGGGTTTATGGATTGGTTAGGGTTAGGTTATGCCTAAGGTTTAAGATTTAGGGTTTAGTGTTTAGGTTTTTAAGGTTTAGGGTTTAGGGTTTAGGGTTAAGGGTTCTAGGTTTATGGTTTAGGGTTAGTTTAAGGGTTAGAGTTTTTTAATTTTATTTAATTTTTTAAATTTTTATTATTTATTAAAATTAAGTAAACTTGTAGGTATAAGTTTTTTTAGTTTAATTTTTATTTATTTTAGTTTATTTTATTTTTTATTTCTATTTTGGTTTATTTTTAATTTTTATTTAGTTTAGTTTTTTCATTTTAAGTTTATTTATTTTAGTTTAGGTTTTTTATTTTAGTTAAGTTTTTGGGTTTAGGTTTAGGTTCAGGCTTATTTTTTAGTTTAGTTTTATTTTTATTTTCTATTTTAGGTTTAGGTTTTATTTTTAATTTTTATATTTAGGTTTAGGTTTTCATTTTATTTTCTTATGTTTAGATTTATGGTTTTATTTTAGGTTTAAATTTTAGGTTAAGTGTAAGTTTATTTTATTTTATTTTATTTTATTTAATGTTTTGGTTTTGTAGGTTTACTTTATTTTAGGTTTAGGTTTAGATTTTATTTATTTTAGTTTAGGTTTAGGTTTATTTACTTTTATTTTAGGTTTAGTTTTTTTAGTTTAGGGTTTAAGTTTTATTTTTTATTTTTTTAGCTTTATTTTTTAAGTTTAAGTTTTTATTTAGTTTTCACTTTTCTTAAGTTTATTTTATTTTTATTTTATGTTTAGTTTTTATTTTTTTTAAATTTTTTCTTTTTTTATAGTTTATTTTATCTTTTTATTTATTTTTTTTAATTTTGCTTTCTTTTATTTTATTTTTTTTAGGTTTAGGTTTGAGTTTAGATTTAGGTTTAGGTTTAGGTTATAGTTTATTTTTTTAAAAAAAATTTCTTTTTGGCTTAGATTTTTTTATTTATTTTATTTAGGTTTTATTTTGTCTAGGTTTAGGTTTTTAGTTTGGGGTTTCGGGCTTAGAGTTAGTTGAGGGTTTAGGGCTTAGGGTTTAGGGTTTAGGGTTTAGGTTAAGTGTTAAGTTTTAGGGTTTAGTGTTTAGGGTTTAAGGTTTTAGGGTTTAAGGTTTAGGGGTTAGGGTTTAGGATATTTAGGGTCTAGGGTTTAGGTTTTAGGTCTACAATTTTAGTTTTAGTTTAGTGTTTAGGGTTTTTGAATTTATTTTTATTTTTCATAGAGATCAAATTCAGATTCAACTTTTTTTTGGTAAGACACGAACGATGACATAAATCAAAAATCAGCACACATAGAGTAAATCAAAAACCTAGATACCTAGAACCATCTCTATTATAAAGACATGGTTCCATAAGTAGATCGGATCGCCATTCTTCCATTTCTCCAAGTCCCATTAGAACCATCGACTCTCGAGTAGCAGGACCCACCATCATTTCCCCAATCTCTTCCTCTATCACCACCACAGTTGTAACCTCCATCGCTCCTCCTACTTCTATAACCACTACTGCTCTAGCCACCACCTCCATATTCACCAACACCTCTAGATCCCCTACCACAACTACGATAACTGCTACCTCTGCTTTCACCTCCATTGCCAGATCTAGCCTAAGCGTGGTTGATGGTGATGTTCCTGCCATCATGGTTATGCCCATTCTTACTGTTTAGGTTTATTAGGCTTTAAAGTTTAGGTTTTTTTAATTAATTTTATTACTTTAGGTTTAAGTTTAGGGTTTAGGGGTTGAGGTTATGGTTTAGGGATTAGGGTTTAGGGTTTGGGGTTTATGCTTTTAGGTGTAGGGTTTAGGGTTTTAGTTTTAGTTTAGTGTTATAGGTTTAGTGTAGGTTGGTTTAGGGTTTAGTACTTATGGTTTAGGGTTTTATTTTTTAAATTAAGTAAACTAGTACGTTTAGGTTTTGGTTTAGGTTTTTAGTTTTGTTTAAGTTTTTATTTATTTTATTTTAGTTTAGTTTTTATTTATTTTATTTATTTTTAGGTTTAGACTTAGGTTAGGTTTTAGTTTAGGTTTTTATTTTATTTTATTTTTTATTCTATTTTGGTCTAATTTTTATTTATTTATTTTATTTTTAGGTTCTATTTAGTTTAGGTTTATGTTTTTAGCTTTTTAGGATTTAGGATTTAGGGTTTAGGGTTTATGGTTTAGGGTTTAGGTTTTAGGGTTTAGGGTTTAAGGTTTAGGGATTAGGTTTTAGGTCTAGGGTTCTAGCTTTAGTTTAGGGTTGAGGGCTTTTTATTTTTGTTAATAAAGAAGAATTTTAGATTCAACATTTCTTCTTTTCATTTTCATCAACCAAACACACTAGGTTTTCTAAGACACAAGTGATGACATAGTTAAAAAATGAGAACACATAGAGGAAATCAAAACTCCTAGATAAATATAATCGTCTCTACTATAAAGACATAGTTCCATAAGCAGCAGATCGGATCGACCGTTCTTCAATTTCTCCAATTCTCATCAGAACCAACCCAACCTCATGAGTATTAGGATCCACCATCATATCCACAATCTCTCCCTTCGCCACCACCATGGTTGTATCCTCCGTGTCTCCTCCCACCTCCATAACTACCACTGCTCTGACCACCACCTCCATATTCACTAGCACCTCTAGATCACCCACCACCACTGTGATAACCGCCACCTGCCTTCACCTCCACCGCCATATCTAGACTGAGCCTGGTTGATAGTGTTGTTCCTGTCATCAAGAATTTGCCCAATCTTAGGGTGTAGATTTAGGTTAAGGTTTATTAAATTTTAGATTTAGTGTATTTTTTTATTTTATTTAATTATTTTTTTATTTTAGGGTTTGGGTTTAAGGTTTAGGTTTAGGGTTTAGGATTTAGGGTTTAAGTTTTAGAGTTTAGGGTTTATGGTTTAGGGTTTTTAGGGTTTAAGTTTTAGGGTTTAGTTTTTGGGATTATGGTTTAGGTATGGGTTTAGGTTTTAGGGTTTAAGTTTTAGGGTTTAGGGTTTTTTATGGTTTAGGGTTTAGGGTTTAAGGTCAAGGGTTAGTTTATGGGTTTAGGGTTTGGGGTTTAGGGTTTAGGATTTAGGGTTTATGAATTTTTTTATTTTTAAATTAAATCAACCGCTAGATTTATATTTATATAGTTTCTTTTTTATTTATTTTGGTCTATCTTTTATTTTATGTTTATTTAGGTTTATTTTTATTTTTATTTAGTTTAGTGTAATTATTTATGTTTATTTATTTTAGTTTAGGTTTTTTATTTCAATTTATTTCTTAAGTTTAGGTTTATTTTTAGTTGAGTTTTATTTTTATTTTATTTTTTAGGTTTACATTTTATTTTATATTTTAGGTTTAGATTTAGATTTTATTTTGTTTTCTTTAGTTTAGATTTTAGGTTTTATTTTATTTTATTTTAAGTTTAATTTTAATTTAGGTTTAGCTTTATTTTAGTTTATTTTATTATATTTGTTTGGGGTATATGTTTAGTTTATTTTAGTTTAGGTTTAGGTTTAACTATTTTTATTTATTTTAGGTTTGGGTTTTTTTTAGTGTAAGGTTTAGTTTTTATTATTTATTTATTTTTAAGTTTTATTTTTAGATTTATTTTTTAGGTTTAGGTATTTATTTAGTTTTTATTTTATTTTATTTTATGCTTATTTTATTTTTATTTTCCATATAGTTTTTATTTTATTTAGGTTTTTTATTTTTAGGTTTATTTTATTTTTTAGTTTAGTGTAGGTTTTTAATTATTTTATTTTAGTTTAGTTTTAAAATATTGTTTTATTTTATTTTTAGGTTTAGGTTTAGTTTTTGTTTTATGGTTTATGCTTTAGTGTTTAGTGTTCAGGCTTTATGGTTTAGAATTTTTAGGTTTTAGGATTTAGGGGTAGAGTTTAGGGTGTAGGGTTTATAGTTTAGGGTTTTGGGTTTAGGGTTTAGTATTTTTTTCAAAAAGAAAATTAAGTATATAGGTAAGTTTAAGTTTATTTAACTTATTTAGTTTATTTATTATTTATTTTAGTTTATTTTATTTTTTATTTTTATTTAGTTTAGTTTATTTATTTTAGGTTTATATATTTTAGTTTATGTTTTTTATTTTAGCTTATTTTTTAGGTTTAGGTTTTGTGTTTATTTTTTAGTTTAATTATATTTTTATTTTATTTTTTTTTTGGTTTAGGTTTTATTTTATTTTATTTTATTTTTGGTTTTAGGTTTTACTTTAGGTTTATTTTTAGGTTTTATTATTTAGTTTAGGTTTAAGTTTATTTTAGTTTATTTTATTTTATCTACTTTAGGTGTAGGTTTAGGTTTAGTTTATTTTAGGTTTAGGTTTAGGTTTTATTTATTTTAATTTAGTATTTTTAGTGCACATTTAGGTTTATTTTTATTTTAGGTTAAGGTTTCTTTTAGTTTAGGTTTTTGGTTTTACTTTAGGATTTAGGGTTTTTATTTTTTAATAGATAATAAATTCAGATTCAGCATTTCTTTTTTTTTTATTTCATAAACCAAGCAACACACTAAGTTTTCTAAGACACAAGGGTCGACATAGATAAAAAATAGACATGAGAGAAAATCAAAACCTTAGATAACTAGAACCGCCTCTAAATATACCATTCCATAAGCAAAAGATCATATCGACTATTCTTCAATTTCTTCAATTCCCATCACAACCACCATGGCCTCTCGAGTAGCTGGATCCACCATCATATTCCCGGCCTCTCCCTCCACCACCACCACGGTTGTAACCTCTGTCGCTCCTCCTGCCTCCATAACCACCACTGCTCCGACCACCACGCCCATATCCACCAACACCTCAAGATACCCAATCACCACTATGATAACTGCCACCTCCTCCTAAACCTCCACTGCCAAATCTAGACTGAGCCTAGTTGACGATGATGTTCCTGCCATCAAGGTTTTTCCCATTCTTAGGGTTTAGGTTTAGGTTTATTACATTTTAGGGTTTAAGTTTATTTTTTAATTATGGAGTTACTTTAGGTTTAGGAATAGGTTTAGGTTTGGGGTTTGTTTTAGGGTTTGGGTTTGGAGGGTTTAGGGTTTAGGGTTTAGGGTTTATTATTTTAGGGTTTAGGGCTTAGGGTTAGGGTTTAGGGTTTAGGGTTTAGGGTATTTTAGCATTTATGTTTTAGGTTTTAAGGTTTAGGGCTTAAGGTTTTATTTTTTGAATTAAGTAAACCAGTAGGTTTAGGTTTATTTAGTAAATTTATTTTATTCGTTATTTTTATTTAAGTTTACTTTTTATTTTTATTTATTTTAGTTTATTTATTTTAGGTTTATTTATTGTAGTTTAAGTTTTCTAATTCATTTATTTTTTAGGTTTAGGTTTAGGTTTTCATTTATTTTTAGTTGAGTTTTATTTTCATTTTATTCTTGAGGTTTAAGTTTTATTCTTTATTTTAGGTTTAGGACTAGGTTTTATTTTAATTTTTAGGTTTAGGTTTAGGTTTTATTTTAGCTTTATTTTTAGTTTTTTTTTTTAGTTTAGGTTTAGGTTTATTTTAGTTTATTTTATTTTACATAGTTTAGGTTTAGGTTTAGGTTTAGTTTATTTTAGATTTAGGATTAGGTTTTATATATTTTAGTTTAGTTTATTTTAGTTTAGGTTCAAGTTTATTTTATTTTATTTATTTTACGTTTAGTTTTTTTGTTCAGGGATTAGGTTATATTTTTATTTATTTTTTTGTTTTACTTTTAGGTTTAGGTTTTATTTAGTTTTTATTTTATTTTATTTTGTGTTGATTTTATTTTTATTTTATGCTTAGTATTTAGTTTATTCAAGTTTTTTTAATCTTAAGTTTATTTTATTTTATCTTATTTTATTTTTTTTAGGTTTAGGTTTTAGTTTAGTTTTACTTTCTTTTTTATTTTATTTAAAGGTTTAATTATTTATTTATTTTATTTTAGGTTTTATATAATTTAAGATTAGGTTTAGGTTTTAGGGTTTAAGGTTTAGTGAGGGTTTGTGGTTTAGTGGAGGTTTGGATTTGGGTGATTTTAGGTTTTAGGCTTTAGTTAATATTTACAGCTTTAGTGATCAGCATGTAGAGGTTTAGTGGTTTAGGGTTTAGGGTCAGTAGGGGGTGTGGTCAGGTTAAAGTTAAGTTAGAAGTGGAGTTTAGTTTAGGGTTTAAGTGTTTAGTGGTAGTGGCTAGAGCTTGGGTTTTAGTGTTTAGGGTTTAGGTTTAGGAGGTTAGACAGGGTTTAGGGTTTAGGATTTAGGGTAGTTTGGATTAGGGTGTAGGGTTTTAGGATTTTCTTTAAAATTTAAGCAAACTTATAGGTTTAGGTTTATTTAGATTATTTAGTATTATATTTATTTTATTTAGTTTATTTTATTTATTATATTGTTATTTATGTTTATTTTTTATTTTTATTTGGTTTAGTTTATTTATTTTAGTTTAGCTTTTTGATTTTAGTTAATTTTTTGGTTTAGAATTAGGTTTATGTTTATTTTTTAGATAAGTATTTTTTATTTTATTATTTAGGTTTAGGTTTTATTTTTTCTTTTTAGTTTTAGGTTTAGGTTTTTATTTTATTTTTTTAGTTTCGATTTTAAGTTTTTATTTAAAGTTTATTTTTAATTTTATTAAGGTTTAGGGTCTAGGGTTTAAGGCTAGCTTATGATTTAGGGTTTTAGGGTTAGTTAGTTTAGAGCTTAGGGTTTAGGGTTTTAGGGTTTAGGATTTGGGGTTTGCCAAGGTTAAGGTTAGGGTTTAGGGTTTAGGGTCACAGGTTTAGGATTTATTTTAGGTTTTAACAAATTTAATTAAACCCGTGGTTTAGGTTTATTCATTTATGTTTATTTTTTATTTATTTTAGTTTATTTTATTTTTATTTTTATTTTGGTTTATTTTACTTTTATTTAGTTTAATTTATTTATTTTGGTTTATTTATTTAATTTTAGGTTTTGAATTTTAGCTTATTTTTAGGTTTAGATTTAGGTTTATGTTTATTTTTTAGATTAGTATTTTTATTTTATTTTTTAGGTTTAAGTTTTATTTTTATTTTAGGTTTAGGTTTAGATTTTATTTTATTTTATTTGGTTTAGGTTTTAAGTTTTATTTGAGATTTATTTTGGTTTCATTAGGGTTTAGGGTTTAAGGTTAGCTTAAGGTTTAGGGTTAGTTTAGGGGTTATGGTTTAGGGTTTTGGGTTTAGTGTTTAGGGTTTAGGGTTTAGGGTTTAAGGTTTAGGGTTTATGGTTTATGGTTTAGGATTTAGGGTTGTAAGTTAAGGGTTTATGGTTTAGGAATTTTTTTTTGAAAAAAAGAACAAATTTAAGTGAACCTGTAGGTTGAAGTTTATTTAGTTTATTTAGTTTATTTTTTATTTATTTTATTTTATACTTTTATTTAGGTTTTTTTTATTTTTGTCGAGTTTAGTTTATTTATTTTAGGTTTATTTATTTTAGTTTAGGTTTTTATTTTAGTTTATTTTTTAGGTTTAGATTTAGGTTTATGTTAAGTTTTTAGATTAGTATTTTTTATGTTCAGGGTTTATCTTTTATTTATAGGTTTAGGTTTAGGATTTTATTTTATTTTTTAAGGTTTAAGTTTTAGGTTCTTATTTTAGGTCTTATTTTTCAGTTTAGGTTTAATTTTATTTTTTGTTTATATTTATTTACTTTAGCATTTAAGTTTAGGTTTAGGTTTTATTTATTTTAGTTTAGATTAGTATTTATGTTTATTTTAACTTGATTATTTTAGGTTTAGGTTTTTTTTACTTCATGGTTTAATTCTATTTTATTTTATTTATTTAAGGTTTAAGTTTTTTTTTAGTTTAGGGTTTGGGTTTTACTTCTTATTTATTTCTAGGTTTTATTTTTAGGTTTATTTTTTAGGTTTTATTTTTATTTAGTTTTATTTTATTTTATGTTAGGTTTATTTTATTTTATTTTATGTTTGGGCTTTATTTTATTTTTTTTTTTTTGAGGTTTATTTTATTTTAGTTTATTTTAGGTTTTATTTATTTTATTTTATTTTTTTTTTATTTTTATTTTTATTTTAGGTTTATGTTTAGGTTTAGGTTTAGGTTTTAGTTTAGGTTTTTATTTTATTTAGGTTTAATTTTTATTTATTTATTTTATTTTGGTTTTATTTTAGGTTTTGTTTTAGGTTCAGGTTTTAGGTTTTAGTTTTAGTGTTTAGGATTTAGGGTTTAGGGTTTAGGGTTTAGGGGATTAGGATTTTTAGGTTTAGGGTAGTGGTTTAGGGAGTTTTAAGGTTTGGAGTGTTGTTTGGGGGGCAGTTAGTTGGGTAGGTCAGGATCAGGGTCGCTTAGACCCCATTTATTTTACTATATTTATGAAGAGTGGAGGTTTAGGGTTTAGGGAGTGGCAGGTGGAGAAGGGGGTTTATGGAGTTTAGGTTTAGTTTAGGGTTTTAGTGTTTAGGGTTTGTGGGGTGTGTTAGGTAGGTTTAGGGTTTACTGGCTCAGCTTTAGTTTGGTTTTGGGTCACTTAGAGAGTTTTGGATTATAGTTTTATTACTGTAAGTTTAAAGTTTTTTTGGTTTTTTGTGGTCCAGGATATTTAGAGTAAGGATTTAGGGTTTAGGGTTTAGTGTTTAGGGTTATTTTTAATTAAGTGTCGGGTTTAGGTTTATTTTATTTTATTTTATTTATTTTAAGTTACTAAATTTTTTTATTTATTTATTTATTTTAGGTTTATTTATTTTAGTTTAGGTTTTAGTTTAGTTTATTTTTAGTTTTATTTATTTTATTTTATTTTTTTTTTAGGTTTATTTTATTTTATTTTATTTTTTTTATTTTTTTTTTTTTTAGCTTTAGGTTTATTTTATATTTAGGTCAGGTCAGGTTTTATTTTATTTTAAGTTCAAGTTTTAAGTTTTAATTTGAGGTTTATTTTTTGGTTAGGGGTTAGTTTAGGTTTAGTGTTTTTTAGGTTTAGAGTTTAGGGTCCATGGTCAGTTTAGTGTTTAGTGTCAGTTTAGGGCTTAGTGGAGGGCTTTGGGTTAGTTTTGAGCTTATGGTTGAGGTTCAGTTTAGGTTTTGGTTGGGGAGTTAGGTTTAGGGTTTATGGTGGGTGGCCTGGGTAGGTTTAGGATTTTTGGTTTAGTGTTTTTAGGGTTTAGTGTAGAGTTAAGGGGAGCTTTAGAGGGGTTTAGGGTTTGGGGTTTGGTGTCAGTTTAGGGTTTAGGGTTTATGGTTTATGTTGGGAGGGTTTAGGATTTAGTGTTTAGGGTTTAGGGGCTTGTTTTTAAACAAGTAAATTAGTAGGTTTAGGTTTTTTTAGTTTGTTTTATTTTTCATTTTTATTTAAGTTTATTTTTATTTTTATTTTGTTTACTTTATTAATTTTTTATTTATTTATATTAGTTTAGGTTTTTTATTTTAATCCATTTTTAGGTTTAGGTTTAGGTTTATGTTTATTTTAGTTTAGTTTTATTTTATTTTATTTATTTATTTTACATTTTATTTTTATTTTAGGTTTAGTTTATTTTTATTTTATTTTTAGGATTACATTTTAGGTATTTATTTGAGGTTTATTTTTAGGTTAGGCTTAGGCATGATTAGTTTAGGATAGGGTTTAGAGAGATTGTTTAGGATTAGGAGGGTTGAAGTTTAGGGTTAGTTTAGGGTTTAGGGTTTTGGATTTAGGGTTGTAGGTTTAGGTTTAGGGTTTTAAAAAAAATTACAAACGTAAGTTTATGTTTATTTAGTTTATTTTTATTTATTTTAATTTTTTATATTTAGGTTTATTTTATTTTATGTATTTTAGTTTATTTATTTTAGGTTTATTTATTTGTTAAGGTTTTATTTTAGTTTATTTTAGGTTTAGATTTAGGTTTATTATTTATTTTAAGATTAGTATATTATTATTATTTTATATTTTAGTTTTGGTTTTATTTTTTATTGTTAGGTTTTTGGATTTTATTTTATTTTAGGTTTAGGTTTCACATTTTTTTTAGGTTTATTTTAGGTTTTATTTTTTTTTAGTTTAGGTTTAGGATTTTTAGTTTATTTTAATTTCTTTATTATAGGTTTAGGTTTAGATTATTTCGGTTTAAGTTTATTTATTTTAGTTTAGGTTTAGGTTTATTTTTTTGTTAATTTTGAATTTGGTTTTTTTTAGTATATTTTGGTTTTATTTTTTTATTTTTATATAGGTTTTATTTTATTTAGTTTTTATTTTAGGTTATTTTAGATTTATTTTATTTTTATTTTATGTTTGGATTATATTTTATTTAGGTTTTTTATTTTTGGGTTTATTTTTTTTAGTTTAGTTTAGGTTGTTAGTCATTTATTTTAGTTTAGCTTTTATTTTTTATTTTATTTTATTTTTAGGTTTAGGTTTAGGTTTTGGTTTTGGTTTCAGTTTAGATTTTTATTTTATTTTATATTTTATTTCATTTATGTTTAGGTTTTTTAATTTATTTTATTTTTAGGTTTTATTTGATTTTGGTTTAGGTTTGTAGGTTTTTAAGGTTTATGGTTTAGTGTTTATTTTAAGGTTTGGGGTTTAAGGTTGAGTTTAGGGTCAGGTTTGTTTAAGGTTTAGGGTTTAATTATTAACATTTAGGTTTTAGGGTTTAGGGTTAGGGTTTAGGTTTAGGGTGGGGTTAGAGGTTAAGGTTAGGGTTTAAGTGGGTTTTTTTTTTTTTAGGGTTTTAGGTTTAAGGTTTAGGGTTTTTAGGGTTTAGGGTTTAGTGTTTGGGGTTTAGGGTTAGGTTTAGGGTTTAGGTTTTAGACTTTATGGTTTAGGATTTGGGGTTGATTTTTTAATATTAAGCAAACCCAAGAGCAGGTTTTATTTTATTTTGATTTATTTTAGTTTATTTTATTTTTATTTTATTTAGGTTTATTTTGTATTTTTATTTAGTTTAGTTTATTTATTTTAGGTTAATTTATTTTAGTTTAGGTTTTTTATTTTAATTTATTTTTTAAGTTTAGGTTTAGGTTTATGTAAATTTTTTTAGTTTAGTTTTATTTTTATTTTATTTTATTTTTGTAGGATTATATTTTATTTGTTATTTTTAGGTTTTGGTTTAGGTTTTAATTTTATTTTTTTAGGTTGAGGTTTTAGGTTTATATTTGAGGTTTATTATTTTTCAGTTTAGGTTTAGGTTTATTTTAAGTTTATTTTATTTTATCTAGTTTATGATTAGGTTTAGTGTATTTTAGGTTTAGGTTTAGGTTTTATTTATTTGAGTTTAGTATAGTTTAGTGTAGGTTTCAATTTATTTTATTTTATTTTATGTTAGGTTTAGGTTTTTTTTAGTTTAAGTTTGAGGGTCTTCAATTTTTTTTAAAGAGAGAACAAATTCAGATTCAATATTTCATCTTTTCAATTTCATCAACTAAGTAACACACCAAGTTTTCTAAGACACAACTGATGACATAGATCAAAAATGAGCACTCATAGAGGAAATCAAAAACCTCAGATAACTAGAACAGTCTCTATTATAAAGACACAGTTCCATAAGCAACAGATCAGATTGGCCATTCTTCAGTTTCTCCATTGTCCATCAGAACCACCTCGACTTCTCGAGAAGTGGCATCCACCATCATATCCCGATCTCCTCCACCACAAGGTCAGAACCTCCGTCGCTCCTCTTACCTCCATAACCACCACTACTTTGACCACCACCTCCATATCTACCAGCACCTATAGAACCCCCACCACCACTACGATAACCGCCACCTCTGCCTTCACCTCCACCGCTAGATCTAAACTGGGTCAGGTTAACGGTGATGTTCATGCCATCAAGGTTTTGCCCATTCTCAGGGTTTAGGATTAGGTTTATTATGTTTTTAGATTAGGTTTACTTTTTAATTTATTTAGTTACATTAGGTTTAGGTTTATGGTTTGGGGTTTAGGGTTTACAGTTTAGGGTTAGGGTTTAGTGTTTAGGGTTTAGGGTTTTAGCATTTATAGTTTTAGGGATTAGGGTTTAAAGTTAAGGTTTAGGATTTAGGGTTTATGGTTTTTTAGGGTTTAGGGTTTAGGGTTTAGGGTTTAGGATTTAGGATTGTAGGTTTAGGGTCATAGGTTTAAGGTTTAGGGTTTCAGATTTAGAATATAGGATTTAGGTTTGAAGGTTTTTTTTTAAATTAACTAAACTGATAGGTTTAGGTTTATTTAATTTATTTCGCTTACTTTATTTTTTATTTTTATTTTCTTTAGTTTTTTTATTTTTGTTTAGGTTTTTATTTTAGTTTTTTTTTTAGGTTTAGCTTTATTTTTAGTTGAGTTTTATTTTATTTTATCTTTAGGTTTAGGTTTTTTATTTTTATATTTAAGTTTAGGTTTAGGTTTTATTTTAATTCATTAGCTTAGGTTTTAGGTTTTCATTTTAGGTTTATTTTAGGATTTATTTTAGTTTAGGATTAGTTTAATTTTAGTTTATTTATTTTATTTCGTTTAGGTTTAGGTTTAGGTTTACTTTATTTATGTTTTTAGGTTTTATTTATTTTAGTGTAGGTTTAGGTTTATTTTATTTTGTTTAATAAAATTTTATTTTATGTTTTTTTTTTTTTAGGTTTAGGTTTTATTTTTATTTAATTTTTAGGTTTATCTTTTATATTTAGGTTTTATATAGATTTTATTTTATTTTATTTGTTTATTTTACGTTTAGTTTATATTTTATTTATTTTTATTTTACATTTATTTTATTTGAGTTTATTTACATTTTATTTTATTTTATTTTAATTTTAGGTTTAAGCTTTAGTTTAAGTTTTATATTTTAATTTTATTTTATTTTGGTTTATGTTTATTTATTTTAGGTTTATTTAATTTAGGTTTAGGTTTTAGGGTTTAGGTTATCTTGTAGGTTTACAAATTTAGGTTTATGGTTGGATGGTTTGGGTTTAGAGTTTAGGGTTTAGGGTTAGGGTTTAGTATTTAGCTTTAGGATTTAGGGTTTGTGGAGGGGTGGTTTAGCTTTCAGGTTTAGGGTTTAGGGCTTTGGGTAAGTTTAGAGTTTAGAGGGTCAGTAGAGTGTAAGTTTAGGGTGTGTTAGTGTTGGTAGGGTCCAGCATTTTGGGTTGGGCTGGGATTTAGTGGTTTAGGGTTTAGGTTTAAGGTAGTGTTTAGGTTTTTTTAATTAAGGTAGGTTTATATTTATTTGTTTATTTACTTTATCTTTATTTATTTTAGTATATTATATTTTTTATTTAAATTTAGGTTTATTTTTTATTTAGTTTATTTATTTATTTTAGGTTTATTTATTTTAATTTAAGTATTTTATTTTAGTTTATTTATATTTAGGTTTAGGTTTATGTTTATTTTTAGTAAGTTTTTTTAGCTTTAGGTTTATTTTATATTTTAGGTGGTTAGGTTTTATTTTATTTTTTTAGTTTAGGTTGGTTTTAATTTGAGGTTTATTTTTAGTTTACTGGAGTTTAGGGTTTAGTGTTTAGGGTTTAGGGTTTAGGTTTAGGTGGTCATAGGGTAGTGTCAGTGGTGGAGTCAGCCTCAGGGCCTGGGGTTTGGGTCAGTTGGACTTATTTAGGTTTAGGATCTGGATTTGGTTGGTTTAGGGTTAAGAGGTTTAGGGTTTAAAGTTTATTGTATAGGTTTAGGGTTTGGGTGGTTTTAGGGTTTAGGGGTTTAGAGCAGTTTAGGCCTGGGTGGTTTGGTTTGGGTTTAGCTTTAGGGATAAGGTCCAGGGTTTAGGTTAGTTTAGGGTAAGGATTTAGTTTTGGGTTTGGGTTTAGTTTTAGGTTTTTTTAAAAAAACAAGCAAACTAGGTTTAGGTTTATTTAGTTTATTTTATTTTTATTTTTTTATTTAGTTTTTTTTATTTTATTTAATTTAGTTTATTCATTTTAGGTTTATTTATTTTAGTTTAGGTTTTTTATTTTAATTTATTTTAGGTTTAGGTTTAGGTTTATGTCTATTTTTTAGTTTAGTTTTATTTTTATTTTATTTTTTTATGTTTAGGTTTTATTTTTTATTTTTAGGTTTAGGTTTATGTTTTTTTTTTAGGTTTAAGTTTTAGCTATTTATTTGAGGTTTATTTTTAGGTTTTATTAGGGTTTAGGGTTAGGGTTAGGGTTTAGGGCTTAGTGTTTAGTTGTTTTATGATTTAGGATTTAGGGCTGTACGTTTAGGGTTTAGGGTTTTCATTAAAATTTAAGTAAACCTGTAGATTTATTTTTATTTAGTTTATTTTTTATTTATTTTAGTTTATTTTAAGTTTAATTTATATTTAAGTTTATTTTTTATTTTTATATAGTTTAGTTTATATATTTTGGGTTTATTTATCTTAGTTAAGTTTTGTTATTTTTATTTTTTAGGTTGAGATTTAGGTTTATGTTTATTATTTAGATTAGTATTTTATTATTTTATTATTTTTTGTTTTAGATTTTTTTTTTTTTTAGGTTTAGGTTTAGGATTTTTTTTTTAGGTTTAGGTTTTAGGTTTTTTAGGTTTTTTTTGAAGTTTAGGTTTATGTTTATTTTAGTTTATTTTATTTTATTTATTTTAGGTTTAATTTATTTTATGTTTAGGTTTTATTTATTTTAGTTTAGGTTTAGGTTAATTTTATTTTGTTAATTTTGAGTTTTGATTTTTTTTTAGTATATGGTTTTGGTTTTATTTTTTATTTTTTAGTATTTTTTTATTTAGTTTTATTTTATATTATTTTAGGTTTATTTTATTTTATTTTACGTTTGGTTATATTTTATTTAGGTTTTATTTTTAGGTTTATTTGTTTAGTTTATTTTTTATTTTATTTTATTTTTTTTAGGTTTAGGTTTAGTTTTAGTTTAGATTTTATTTTATTTTATTTTTTTATTTTATTTATGTTTAGGCTTTTAATTTATTTTATTTTTAGGTTTAGGTTTTAGGTTAGGGTTTAGGATTTAGGGTTTAGGGTTTGGTTTAGGGTTTAGGGGTTGTGTCAGGGTTTTTTAGGTTGTGGTTTAGTGATTAGTTTTAGGTTTTTAGGGTTTTAGAGTTAGGGTTTAGGGTTTAGGGTTAGTTTTAGGTTTTAGGGTTAAGGTTTTTTTTTCATTTATTTATTTATGGTTTAGGCTTTAGGGTTTAGGGTTTACGATTTTTAAGGTTAAAAGTTTAGGGTTTGGGGTTTCAAGTTGTAGGTTTAGGGTTTAGGGTTTAGGGTTTAGGTTTTAGAGTTTAGGGTTTAGGATTTGGGGTTTAGGGTTTTTTTTATTATTAAGTAAACCGATAGTTTTAGGTTTTTTTAGTTTATTTTTATTTATTTTAGTTTGTTTTATTTTTTATTTTTGTTTAGTTTTATTTTATTTTTTATTTACTTTAGTTTATTTATTTTAGGTTTATTTTTTTAGTTTAGGTTTTTTTATTTTAGATTATTTTTTAGGTTTAGGTTTTGGTTTATGTAAATTTTTAGTTTAGTTTTATTTTAATTTTATTTTTTAGGATTAGATTTTATTTTTTATTTTTGGTTTATGTTTAAGTTTTTATTTTATTTTTTTAGGTTGAGGTTTTAGGTTTTTATTTGAGGTTTATTTAAGGTTTTATTTTTTAGTTTAGGTTTAGGTTTATTTTAAGTTTATTTTACTTTATCTATTTTATGTTTAGGTTTAGTTTATTTTATGTTTAGGTTTAAGTTTTATTTATTTTAGTTTAGTTTATTTTATTGTAGGTTTTTGTTTATTTTCTTTTTATTTTAGGTTTAGGTTTTTTTTTAGTTTAGGGTTTAGGTCTCTGTTTTTTTTAAATAGAGAATAAATTCAAATTCAATATTTCTTCTTTTCAATTTCATCAACCAAGTAACACACCAAGAGCAAATCAAAAACCCTAGATAAAAAATGAGCACACATAGAGCAAATCAAAAACCCTAGATAACTAGAACTATCTCTACTGTAAAGACACAGTTCCATAAGCAACAGATCGGATCGACCAATCTTCAATTTCTCCAGTGTCCATTAGAACCACCCTCGAGTAGCAGGATCCACCATCATATCCCCGGTCTCTCCCTCCGCCACCATCACGGCTAAAACCTCTGTCGCTCATCCTGCCTCCATAACGACCACTGCTTCGACCACCACCTCATATCCACCAGCACCTACATATCTCCCACCACCGTTATGATAACCACCGCCTCCGCCTTCGCCTCCACTACTAGATCTAAAATGAGTCTCGTAGATGGTGATGTTCATACTATCAAGGTTCTGCCCATTCTTAAGATTTAGGGTTAGGTTTAGGTTTATTAGGTTTTAGGATTAGGTTTATTTTTTAATTTATTTAGTTACTTTAGGTTTAGGTTAAGGGTTTGGGGTTTAGGGTTTGGGGTTTAGGGTTAGGGTTTAGGGTTTAGGGTTTAGTTTAGGTTTTGGTTTATGCTTTTAGGGTTTAGGTTTAAGGTTAATGTTTAGCTTTAGGGTTTATGATTTTAAGGTTTAGGGTTTATGGTTTTTTAAGGTTTAGGGTTTAGGGTTTGGTTGGGATTTAGGATTTAGGTTTTAAGGTTATTTTTTAAATTAAGTAAAGTAGTACGTTTTGGTTTATTTGGTATATTTATTTTATTTTTTATTTATTTCAGTTTACATTATTTTTTATTTTTATTTTGATTTTTTTATATTTTTATTTTATTTTATTTATTTACTGTAGGTTTATTTATTTTAGTTTAGGTTTTTTATTTTAGTTTATGTTTTAGGTTTAGGTTTATTTTTTAGTTGAGTTTTATTTTTTATTTTACCTTTTAGGTTTCAGTTTTTTTTTAGCTTTAGGTTTATTATTATTATTTTTTAAGGATTATGATTTAGGTTTTATTTAAGGATAATTTTATGTTTTATTTTTTTTAGGTTTAGGTTTATTTTTTTAGTTTATTTTATTTTATTTAGTTTAGGTTTAGGTTTACTTTACTTTATTTTGGTTTAGGTTTAGGTTTTATTTATTTTGTTTTTAAGTTTAGGTTAATTTTATTTTGTTTATCATATTTTATTTTAGGTTTAAGTTTTTTTTAGTTTAGGTTTAGGTTTAATTTTTATTTATTTTAGGTTTTATTTTTGGTTATTTTTAGGTTTTTATTTAGTTTTATTTTAGTTTATAGGTTTATTTTATTTTTTTATTTACGTTTAGTTTATATTCATTTTAGGTTTTTATTTTAAGTTTATTTTATTTTTTAGTATAGTTTAGGTTTTTATTTATTTTATTTTAATTTATTTATATTTTTTATTTTATTTTATTTTTTATTTTAGGTTTAGGTTTTAGTTTAGGTTTTTATATTATTATTTTTATTTTTATTTTGTTTATGTTTATTTATTTATTTTATTTCTAGGTTTAATTTAGTTTATGTTTAGATTTTTTAGGTTTTAGGATTTAGGTTTAGAGATTAGGCTTTTGGGTTTAGGGTTTAGGGTAGGGTTCATAATTTTAGGGTTTAGTGGTTAGGGTTTTGGGTTTAGGTTTTAGTGTTTAGCTTTACTGATTTAGGGTTTAGGTTAGGTTAGCAGGCATAGGCATTAGCTTTAGGGTTTTGTGGTATTAGTTTATAGTTTAGGGTTTAGGGTTGTAGTTTTAGGGATGAAAGTTTAGGGTTTAGGGTTTAGCAGTTTAGGTCCATATAGTGGTTTAGGGTTTAGGATTTAGGATTTGGGATTTAGGGTTTAGTGTGAAGGGCTTAGTGTTTATTTATTTATTTTATTTTTAAATTAAGTAAATTGATAAGTTTATGTTTATTTAGTTTAATTTTTAATTATTTTACTTTAATTATTTTCATTTTTATTTTGGTTTTTTTATTTTTATTTAGTTTAATTTAGTTTATTTAATTTAGATTTATTTATTTTAGTTTAGATTTTAAATTTAGTTTAGTTTTTTAGGTTTAGGTTTAGGTTTACATTTAATTTTTAGTTTAGTTTTATTTTATTTTTTTTATGTTTAGGTTTTATTTTTTATTTTTAGGTTTAGGTTTAGGTTTTTATTTTATTTTTTTACCCTTAGGTTTTAGGTTTATTTTAGGTTTTATTGTTTTAGTTTAGGTTTAGGTTTATATTTAGTTTATTTTATTTTATTTAGTTTAGGTTTAGGTTTAGGTTTACTTTTTTGATTTAAGTGTAGGTTTTATTTTTTAAGTTTAGTTTATTTTAGTTTAGCTTAAGGATTATTTTATTTTGTTTATTTTATTTTTATTTTAGGTTTACTTTTTTTTTAGTTTAGGGTTTAGGTTTTATTATTTATTTATTTTTAGGTTTTATTTTTAGTTTTAATTTTTAGGTTTAAGTGTTTTTTAGTTTTTATTTTATTTTATTTTTGGTTTATTTTATTTTTATTTTATGTTTAGTTTTTATTTTATTTAGATTTTTTCTCCTTAGGTTTATTATCTTTTAGTTTAGTTTAGGTTTCTACTTATTTTCTTTTAGTTTATTTTTATTTTTTATTTTAATTTATTTTTAGGTTTAGGTTTAGGTTTTAGTTTAGGTTTTTATATTAGTTTATTTTATTTTACTTAGGTTTAGGTTTTATTTATTTTTTTTTATTTTCAAGTTTTATTTAGTTTAGGTTTAGGTTTTTTGGTTTTAAGGGTTTAGGGTTTATGGTTTAGAGTTTATGATTTAGGGTTTAGGTGTAGGGTTTTATGGTTTAGGATTTAGGATTTAGGTTTTTTGGGTTTAGGGTTTTACGATCTAGCGGATATAATCAAGACTGTCTATTCTGATCATGCAGAATGGATGGTGTATGATCTAACTTCATGCAAGTGAGAGAGAATGGAGTCTGTTCATCATTGCTCACCTGATCTGAGCTTACCTGAGCTCGAATTAACTCCAAAACCCCACACCTTCACGACATCGATTGGAGGGGATCCAACGGTCAAGATCACACGAGATGCAAGTTTTCTTCAAAAATATCCAACCTATTTTTAGCTTAGGATTGATTTTGGAAGCATGCCTCACCAGAGCTCAAGACCGGTGGCTAATTGAGGAAGCATCATCTAGTGGAGATGAAGCCCTATTGAGCATCAATTGGATCAATTCCTCATTGTTCGCTCAAAAGGCCATGAACCAATGATTTGGAGCTTGGCTTTGATCAAAGTCCCACCTCGGTGCTCGGGAAGCTTGGGAGATGATTCATTATTACCGATGAGGCCTGGGAAGGTGTGTCCAAAGTTAATTTGAGTTTGATGGAGAAATGGGGAAGTTAAGTCAAAAATGGGAGTGTCCTATTTCAGGACGGATGGGAATTGAATTTTTCGATCGAGGAACAAGCTTGGGAGCTTAGGGAATGGCTCTAGCAACTTGTCTTGGGTAGCTAAGGATTTGAGGAATGATTTTTGTGTGTGTTTGTGTGGAAACGAGGGGATGAATGCCACCCTTCATCTTGATCGATGCATCAGTTTGGTTTAGTGGCCAAACCATCTCGAGGAGTCATGGGTGGAAGGGAGGAGGTGAGTTAGCTTGGTTGGTTGAAGGTGTGGAGGTGGTCAAGGAGGAAACATGGGTGTCCTATGGGTTTCAAATGCTCTAATGGGGAGGGTGATGTGATTTCACCTCCCATGGGTCATCATGGCACCCAACCTTTGGGTCTGGGCAATGTCCTAGGTTCCTAGGTGGATCATTACCAAAGTACCAAGTGGCCAAGGAATGGAAATGACCACTTACATGGGTGATTTGTCTCATGTGAAGTCCTTGACCCAAGGATGAAATGATCAATTGGCATTTGATTTGGTAGATTTAAAATGAGCCAAAGTGGGTTAGCCCAAATTTTAAGTCAATTGGACTTGATTTGGTTAGGTTTGG
>CM038214.1:38002924-38133047 GCA_021442155.1 Cymbidium sinense
ATAAAATAAAAGAAATTATTAAAAATTAAGAAAACTCCTAACCTTAAACCCTAAACCTTAAATTTTAAACCCTAAAACCCTAAAACCCTAAAATCCTAAACCCTAAACCTTAAACCCTAAACACTAAACCCTAAAATCTAAAACCCTAAACCCTAAACCCTAAACCCTAAACCCTAAACACTATACCCTAAACCCTAAACCCTAAGTCCTAAACCCAAAAACCTAGAACCCTAAACCCTAAACCCTAAACACCAAACCTAAACCCTATTCCCTAAACCCTAAAAACCTAAATTCCTAAACCTAAACTAAATAAAACATTAAAATAAAGTAAATAAATAAACCTAAACTTAAATAAAATAAAAAAAGTAAAATAAAATAAAAACCTAAACTAAAACTTAAACCTAAACCAAAACCTAAACCTAGAAATAAAATAAAACAAAAAAAATAAAAACTAAGCTAAAATAAACAAAATAAAAACCTAATCTAAACTAAAAAATAAAATAAACCTAAGAATAAAAAACTTAAATAAAATTTAAAATAAATAAAAAATAAAAAATAAAATAAACCTAAAATAAAATAAAATAATAATAAAATAAAAACCTAAACCTAAAAAATAAACTAAAAAAATACAAAAAAATAAAATCTAAACCTAAACCTAAACCTAAAATAAATAAAATAAAATAAACCTTAATCTAAACATAAAATAAACTAAACTAAAATAAACAAAACTTAAACCTAAAAATAAAACCTAAAAATAAACCTAAAATAAAAACATAAATGTAAGCTTAAATAATAAATTAAAAGCATAACCCTAAACCTAAAAATAAAAAATTAAACCTAAACTTAAAAAATAAAAATAAAATAACCTAAGCTACAGAAAAACATAAACCTAAACCTAAACCTAAAAAAAAACCTAAAATAAACAAACCTTAAAAAACAAAATAAAAATAAAAAATGAAGCTAAATAAAAATACAAAATAAAAAAATAATAATAAATAGAATAAACTAAAAGAAACCTAAACCGACTAGTTTACCTATTTTAAAAAAAAAACACTAAACCTTAAACCCTAAACCCTAAACCTTAAACCCTAAACCCTAAACCTTAAACCCTAAACCTTAAACACTAAACCCTAAAACTAACCCTAAACTGAACCCGAGGCCTACAACCCTAAACCCTAAAACAATAAACCCTAAAATAAAAGGGTACTTTGGATAATAAACTAAATAAATTAATTCTCATGCTAAAATAAATGGATAAGAATTACTATAAGTATGGAAATTGATCAAGAAGAAATAAATGAACTAGACTCAAGTTTAAACGCAATGGATAAGGAAAAAATGAAATGCAAGTAATTAAATTATCTAGAAGAAATAATTTCATGAAAATTGGAAAATAATGTAAATTAATTATGGAAAAATATTTTAAAAATCAAAATAAATAAGATGAAAATAATTCAGCAAATATATTAATTTTGTGATCTTTAGTCTATTTTATTTTACAAGTCCAATGAAAATTCTCAAGTAGCTCCAAATTGATATGACTTTCGATTTAATGAAGTAAGTTAGATGAAATTTCTTGAAATACTTAAATAAGTAATTAGTAAGAAGAAAATATATTTTTATCTATAAAAATTAAAATTAATAATGACAATCATAATGATTAATATGAATAATTCATCATACAAAGAAAATGTTAATCTTATTACAAAAGCTTTTGTTATCATCAAATCAAATGGTGAGAGATGTAAAGTGTATTCTTAACAATCTATTTTATGATGACAAATTGATGTTAGTGTAAAGGGTAAAACTATATTATAAAGATTTTTCTCCCCCTCAATAAATGCATATGTGATAAAATAAAATTATCAGCATCATTTGTGATAATCTCCAACATTACTTTTTCTCTTCCTTTTAACATCATCAAAATTTTAAAAATACAAGTTGATTATATCAACAAATCTCTTAATTAGTTCTAGAATTAAATTAAGCATGTGATGATAAAGATAAATAAAAATTAACATGCTTGATATTATCTCACGTTTAATGTAACCCAACTTGATTTTTTTTTAAAATATTTAAATAACTTTGATTAGACATGTAAATGAAAGAAAATGTCATATGTGATGAAAATATACAATTAAGCATAAGAAAAATACAAACATGTTTCTAAAATAAATTTTTTTTTGATATTCTACAACTTAGCTAATCAAAATGAATAATATTTTGAAAGTAATGATAAGTTATGATATCAACTAAAATTATCTTATCATCAAATCAAATGCAATTGTATTAAATGTTAAATTTAGCATAAAGGCTAAAAAATTATAGATTTTCATGAATAATGAAGATAGATATTACAAGCAAATTTCCAATCATTCAAAATGATTCATAAAGCTAATTTTATATTTGTTCCAATTTAATGCATAAAAGCTAATTTATGAATCATATCCATTATTTAACATAAGCTAAGGAAACTTAGTAATCATAAACTATACTAAGAAATGATGAGTTTCAAATTAAGCATACTTAGCTTAGATCACAAAACTTATGCAATAAGCTTTGCTAAAATCAATAAACTAACAAAATCAAAATTTATTAAAGGGGCATAAGAGATCAAATCACATATAAAATTGTAAATATCAATTATGTAAACCATATTATATTCAAAACTAGAAACTAATTATGTTTTTCGTTTTAGTTTTTATGATATTTTTAAAAACATGTTTGATGTGTTTTTTTATGTTTTTTTATTTTAAAAATAATAACAATATTTTTAAAACACTTAAAACCGCTTTTAGATGTTTAGAGTGTTTTAAAAAATGATAATAGCCATCAAATATGTTTTACTTTGAAATAAAATATAAACAAAATAAAATATAAATATAAATAAAAAAATTTAAAATAGAATTGATCTCAAACATCCCCTTCATTTAAAGATTAAAAGATCTACATAGGGTAACAACTAAATTTACTTATCATGAATTTTAGAAAAATTAAAATTGAATCTAAAAAATTCATTGGTAAAATAATGTAAAACTCATAAAGTCTATGAAAATATTATTCCAAAATAAGTCAAATAATATTTAAAATATGAATTTGATGTGATTTATAGAATTATTTATAAATCATATTTAAAAATAACTCATTTATTGAAAAAATAAATAAAATATTAAGCTTAACTAAAGTAGTTATACATGAATGAATCATAACTAATCATAAGACCTAAGAACATGTAAGGAAGGTATTAATGAATAATACAAAATATGTTACCTCATATCATTCCTTCTTGTATACTATTATAATTAAATGTTGCTTTGTATACCTCAATTATTGACTTATCTTCACTAGTCTATCATGAAGACAATCCAATAATACAATCTCATTTCCTAGATTTTGGTATCCAAGAAATCTTGGATCTACTAAAAGTAGTAGCATTTCAAATATTTGAATAAGTAGATGATGGACAATGCAACTTAGTTCCTTATGAATCCAAATGCACAAAGATGAAGCATTTAATTATATTGATCTCCAAAATGAACAAACATATGAAACATGACCTTGCCTACAATAAGAAGTACGTATAACATTGGGCAATGCATGCATAAATGAATTATAACTTCTAGGTTTAATTTTAAGAATAAACTAACATGCATGTTAGATGCATAAGAATTTAAAGTATGTGAATTTCATAAATGTTGCTTGCATGACATGAATGGATTTGAATGTAAAGCATGAGAGAAACTAAAAGTTGATGAAGAAAAAGATATGTCATTTAATTTACTTCTAATATTAGTATTCTCTCCTTTAAACTTTTAATCTCATTAAAGGTACTTTGGATAATTAATTGAATAAATAAATGCTCATGTTAAAATAAATGGATAGAAATTATTATAAGTATGAAAATTGATTCAAGAAGAAATTAATGAACTAAACTCAAGTTTAGATGTAATGGATAAAGCTAAACTAAGTGCAAAGTAAATTATCCGTAAGAAATAATTTCATGAAAATTGGAAAATAATGTAAATTAAATATGGAAAAATGTTTTAAAAATCAAAATAAATAATGAAAATAATTTAGCAAAAAATATTCATTTGTGAGCTTTAATTTCTTTTATTTTACAAATCCTATGATAATTTTTAAATAGCCCTTGTCCAAACTAATATGACTTTCCCGCTTTAATGAAGCAAGTTGAGTCTGATGAATTTCTTGAAATACCTTAAATAAATATTTAGTAACTTAAGGAAAATGTATTTTTTATCTATAAAAATTTAAATTAATAATGATAATCATAATGATTAATTCAAATAATTTATCCTACAAAAAATATTAATCTTTATTACACAAGATTTTTTATTATCAAATCAAATGTTGAGAAATATAAAGTGTATTTTTAACATAATTTCCCATGGATATTCTTGATAACATATATAGCATTTTAAAGAGATGAGAAAGTAATTAATAAGGGACTCATTGAGTTTTTGTTTTTCTACAATGAGGTTGCCTTTACCCTCTGTTGAGCTCTAGCAAACCTCTTGAGGAAGAGGTGCTCCAACACAAAAAAAGTCTTCACCAAACCGTTAGGCTCATACCAATCAAACGCAACACATGACGATCGCTAATGGCGGAAGAGGATGTGACGCATCTGTTGCAACAACACCTCTAAAGTGTGCAATGTGTTATCGTGGTTCCACTACCATCAAAGACCTTGAAGGATGGTGGCACAAAACCCTAAATAAAATAAAATCTAAATAATAACCTATCCATAAAAATAAACCTAAAAATAAATAATAAAAACCTAAACCCTAAACTAAAAGTTAAAAAACCTAAACCTAAAATAAACAAAATAAAATAAACATAAACCCAAACGAAAATAAATAAAACCTAAACCTAAACCTAAAAATAAAAAATAATACCTAAAAATAAAAAATAAAATAAATACAAAACTAAGCTAAAAAGTAAACATAAACCTAAACCTAAACCTAAAAAATAAACTAAAATAAAAAAACCTAAACTAAAATAAATTAAGCTAAAATAAATAAACTAAACTAAATAAAAATAAAAAATAAACTAAAATAAATATAAAATAAACTAAATAAATTAAAAAAACCTAAACCGCCACTTTAATCTTAAAACCAAACACTAAACCCTAAACCCTAAACCCTAAACCTACAAACCAAAACCCAAAACCCTAAACCCTAAATCCTAAAAAACCCTCAACCCTAAACTAACTCTTAACCCTAAGCCGTAAACCGTAAACCCTAAACACTGAACTGAAACCCTACCTTAACCCTAAGCCCTAAAGCCTAAAGCCTAAAACCCTAAATCCTATACCCTAAACTAACCCTAAACCCTAAACCCTAAACACTAAATTAACCCTAAACCCTAAGCTAACCAAAAACCCTAAATCATAAAAATGCTAAACCCTAATAGTAATCCCAAAAAACCTAAAAACCTAAACCTAAACTAAATAAAACCTAAAAACAAAATAAATAAATAAACTTAACCTTAATAAATAATAATAAAATAAAATAAAATCCTAAACTAAAACTTAAACCTATACCTAAAAATAAAATAAATTAAATTAAAGAATAAAAAACCTAAATAAAATAAAAACTAAACGTAAAATAAAAATAAAATAAACCTAAAATAAAATAAAATAAAAATTAAATAAAAACCTAAATCAAAAAATAAACCTTAAAATAAAACTTAAAAATAAACAAAAAATAAAACTAAAACCCTAAACTAAAAAAAACCTAAAATAAAAATAAAATAAACAAAAGAAAATAAAACTAAACCTAAACTAAAATAAATAAAATCTAAACCTAATCCTAAAATAAACTAGACATTAACTAAATAAAATAAAATAAAGTAAAAATAAACCTAAACATACACTAAAAAAAATAAACCTAAAAATAAAAACATAAAACTTAATCCTAAAAAATTAAAATAAAAATCTAAACATAAACCTAAAAATAAAAACTAAAACCTAAACCTAAAAAATAGAATAAAAATAAAACAAATCTAAAAAATACACATAAAGCTAAACCTAAACCTAAAAAATAAACTTAAATAAAAAACCTAAACTAAAAAAATAAAAAAAAAACAAAAAAAAAACCTAAACTAACAAATTTACTTAATTTAAGAAAAAAAATACTAAACCTTAAACCCTAAACCCTAAACTATAAATCTAAAATAGTAAACCCTATACCATAACCCTAAACCCTAAAACTAACTTTAAACCTTGAATCCTAAACCTACAACCTTAAATCCTAAACCCCAATCACTAAGAATAAAAAACCTAAATAAAATAAAAACAAAATGTAAAATAAAAATAAAATAAAATAAAAACTAAATAAAATCTTAAACATAAAAAATTAACCTAAAAATAAATAAGAAATAAAACCTAAACTCTAAACGAAAAGAAATCTAAACCTAAAATAAAAATAAAATAAACAAAATAAAATAAACCTAAACCTAAAGTAAAATAAACTAAACTAAAATAAATTAAACCTAAACCTAAACCTAAAATAAACTAAACATAAACCTAAACCTTAATTAAACAAAATAAAATAAACTTAAACCTAAACTAAAAAATAAAACCAAAAATAAACTTAAAATAAAAACCTAAAACCTAAACCAAAAAAAATAAAATTAAATCCTGAACCTAAACCTAAACCTAAAAATAAAAAATAAAACCTAAACATTAAAAAAATACAAAAATAAAACTCAACTAAAAAATAAACCTAATCCTAAAAAATAAACATAATCTTAGAAAAACAAAAAACCTAAACTAACATAAATAAACATAAAATAAATCAACTAAACAAAATAAAAATAAAAAGTAAACTTAAATAAGAATAAAAAATAAAATAAACACTAATAAATAAAAAATAAACTAAATAAACCTAAAATTACCAGTTTAATTAATTTAAAAAAAGCCTAAACCCTAAATCCTAATCCTTAAACCCTAAACCCTAATAGTAACCCTAAACCCTAAACCCTAAACCTACAACCCTAAACCCTAAACCCTAAACCATAAAACCCTAAACCCTAAACCTTAAACCCTAAACCATAAACTATAAACCCTAAACCCTAAACCCTAAACCCTAAACCCTAAACTCTAAACCCTAAACCCTAAAACCCTAAACCATAAACCCAAAACCCTAAAACCTTAAAACCCTAAAACCCTAAACCCTAATCCCTAAATCCTAAACCCTAAACCCCTAACCATAAACCCTAAATGCTAAACCCTAAACTAACCCTAAAACCTAAACCCTAAACTAAACCTATACCATAAGAATGGGCAGAACCTTAACAGCAGGAGCATCACCATCAACTGGCTCGGATCTAAATGGAGGCAAAGGTAGTGGTATTGATTATCAGTGGTGGTGGGGATCTTGAGGTGTTGGTGGACATGGAGGTGGGAGTAAGGGTGGTTATAGAAAGAGGAGAGACGAGGTTGTAGTGTGGTGGTGGTAGGGAGAGATCGAGATATAATGGTGGATCAATGAAATCAAGAGGATGGGGTGGTTCTGATGGGAATTAGCAAAACTAAAGAATGGCTTATATGATCTGCTACTTATGGAACTGTTCTATAATAGACAGCCCATTTATCTAGGGTTTTGATTTGCTCTATGGGTGCTCATTTTTATCTATGTTGTTGCTTATGTCTAAGAAAACTTGGGGTGCTACTTGGTTGATGAAATTGAAAAGAAGAAATGTTGAATCTAAATTTGTTCTCTATTAAGAAAAACTTTAAACCCTAGACCCCAAACCCTAAACTAAAAAAACCCTAAACCTAAACCCTAAACTCTCAACCCTAAACCCTAAACCCCAAACCACCCTAAACCCTAAACCCTAAACCCTAAAAAACTCAAAACCTAAACCTAAACTAAATAAAACCTAGAAATAAAATAAATAAAAAAATAAAATAAAAACACAAAATAAAACCTTCACTTAAACCTAAAAAGAAATTAAAATAAAAAATAAAAACTAAACTAAAATAAAAGAAATAAACACTTAAACTAAACTAAAAAATAGAAATCCAAAATAAAATAAATACTAAACCTAAAATAAAGATAAAATAAACCTAAAATAAAATAAAATAAAAAATAAATAAAAACCTAAACCTAATAATAAATAATAAATAAAACCTAAACCATAAACTAAAAAAACCTAACCTAAATTAAAAATAAAATAAAATAAACCTAAACCTAAACCTAAACTAAAATAAATTAAACTAAAATAAAGAAAACCTAAATCTAAACTTAAAATAAACTAAACCAAAACCTAAACCTAAACTAAATAAAATAAAATAAACTAAAAATAAACTTAAAGCAAAAATAAAAACAAAACCAAAAAATAAACCTAAAATAAAAACCTAAAACCTAAACTTAAAAAAAAATAAAATAAAAACCTAAATGTAAACGTAAAAATAAAAAATAAAACCTAAACCTAAAAAATAAAATAAAAATAAAACTCAACTACAAATAAACCAAAACCTAAAAAATAAACTAAAATAAAAAACTTAAACTAAAATAAATAACTAAACTAAATAAAAATAAAAAATAAAATAAACTCAAATAAATAAAAAATAAACTAAATAAACATAAACCTACTGATTTAGTTAATTTAAAAAAGCCTATACCCTAAATCCTAAACCCTAAACCTTAAAGTCAAAACCAATAACCCTAAAACTAACCCTAAACCCTAAACCCGAAACCTACAACCCTAACCCTAAACCCTAAACCATAAATTGTAAACCTTAAACACTAAACCATAAACCTTAAACACTAAATCCTAAAACCCTAAACCCTAAACCCTAAATCTTAAACCCTAAAACCCTAAACCCTAAACCGTAAACCCTAAAACCTAAAACCTACAACCCTATACTCTAAACCCCAAACCCTAATCCCTAAACTAACCATAAACCCTAAACATTAAGAATGGACAAAACCTTGATGGCAGGAACATCATGGTCAACTAGGCTCAAAGATAGACCAAGGAGGAGGCAAAGGCGAGGTGGCGCTTATCGTGATGGTGAAATCTAGGTGCTTGGATATTGAGGCTGGTGGTCGAGCAATGATGGTTATGGAGGTGGAGGATCGACATAGGTTACAACTATGGTGGTGGTAGGGAGAGATTGGATATGATGGCCATCCGCTACTAGAGGCAGGGTGGTTTTGATGGGAACTGGGAAACAAGAACAAATGATCCTATCACATGTTTATGGAACTGTCTTTACAAGAGATGATTCTACTTATCTAGGGTTTTGATTTGCTCTATGGGTGCACATTTTATCTATGCCATTGCTTGTGTCTTAGAAAACTTGGGGTGCTATTAGGTTGATGAAATCAAAGAGAATAAATGTTGAATCTGAATTTATTCTCTATTAAAAAAAACTTTAAACTCTAAGGCTTAGACCCTAAATCCTAAATTAAAACTTAAACCCTAAACCTAAACCCTAAACCCTAAACACTAATCCCTAAAAGCCTAAATCGTAAACACTATATCCTAAACCTCAAATAATAAAACTTAAAACCCAAAACCCAAAAACCTAATCCCTAAACCCTAAAACATACAACCCTAAATCGTAAACCCTAAACTCTAAACCCCAAACCCTAAACCCTAAACTAACCTTAAACCCTAAACTAATCCTAAATGTTAAACCCTAAACCCTAAACCTTGAATAAATATATCATTAGGTGTGGATCTAAAAAATGACCTAATCCTAACATAGTTATGGTGGCTAAAGAAAATGTTTTCAAGAGACTTTCCCTTGACTATTAAAGATTTGAATACCCTAAATCCTAACCCTAAATAATATTATATTACTATATATTATAGTGTAATGTAGCATCATATATTTGAGCATGTAGTGATGTGTTTTTGGATATTATAAGATGTTTTCAAATATTTTAGTATATTATGGTATTGTGTCATATAGTCTATATTAATATAAATAATTAAAATATTAATTTAATAAATCAAATGATAAAATTTGTTAAATTTGAAGTGGGAATTAGGTTGTAGTACCAAAGGTGTGCTACACCACTTGTAGTTTAAAAAGTAAGATTTTATGTTCAAAATAAATATTATATGTTGTAGCATAGTATAACATCATATATTATAATATATTGTTTTGTTCATTTTAAATTATTTAACAATCATGTAGTCGAGCCTACACTAGCATTATTTATAAAAATGTTGATTTAGACTTAAAAATGGCGGAATTTGGCCAAATTCATAATAGGTAGAGCATGGCATCACAATATATTATTTCAATTTAAAATATGTAAGTGACACGACTAAAATATATAGATTTTTATTATTTAGACTAATTTTATAATTTTTTATCTTAAGGAAGCTTTTGTGATGTGATATGTAATATAATCTAATGTAACATGTTATAGTGTTTATTATATAGGATGCCATAACATAATGTAGAATCTTGCATAATAGCATACCATTGTGTATTACTACTTGTTGTTTAGCATATTTTTAGTTTGTTATAGTATGATGTAGTAGAGTTTGTATTAGTATAATTCATAAAAATACTGATTTGTAAGAGATAATGGGATTTGGCCAAAATTAAGGTAAGCTTTAGGGAACATCATTGTGCTATGGTGTATCATTTAATCAAAAGAATGGAATTCTACATCCAAAATAAATGTTGATTTTTCAAACAAAGTTTTTAAATTTTTGCTTAAAGTGATTGATTTTAAAGTGTAATGTAAGATAACATATTATATGAAAGCATACTAAAATATAATGTACATAATAATATAACTTCACATTTATGTGAATGTGGTGGTGTGTTACAAAATGTTAGTGTATATTTTAGTATATTTTACTTTTGTTATAATACATTGGGTCAAAACTCACAAAAAATGTTAATTTGATGGTTGAGATGGAAGAATTTGGCCAACTTCACCACACACAGTAAGAAGCAACACCAAAATTATGCTATTTTGCACCATTTCTAATAGAAAAATAACAATTTTACATCCAAAATGAACATTATTCATATTTTGAGAAAATTTTGTTATTTGTTCCTTTTAAGTGATTTTAATGAGGAGTAATGTTAGAAGATATATTATATTATAGTAAATTTTAATATAACATCATATATTATAATATAATATAGTGTGTTAATTCACACTATAATATGTTTAGCATGATATTGTATAGTTAGTTTGAGCTTGCACAATCACAAATCATAAAATGTTCCTTAGAATGTTAAGATGATGTAATTTGATTGAATATATTGTTAGACTTTTTGTTGAAGTATTATAGGTGTGCATAAGATAAAAAATAAGATCTGATGAGAATTCCATGTGAATCACATGGAGGGAGATCCACTAGGGGATTAGACATGACATGTGAGTGGTCTATGTCAAAGGAATAGAAGAAGATAATCTGTTGGGGATAAGGTTTGAATTTGATTTGATTATATGATTTATGGAAAGAAGATCTGATTGGGATAAGAATCTATAATCCACCAGGGAATAAGATCAAATCAACTTTATTTTGTTTTATTTTAATTGATACGGAGGCATGTCTGTTAAAGATATGGGCTTGAGTCTGCTGGGGATTGGGTATATGAACCTTCTACTAGAAAAGAAAGTTTTGGCTATATCTAAAGGATTAGATTGGAGTTTTATTTTATAGAATTATTTGAGGATGTATCTACTGAGGATAAGTGTTTGGTTGGATTTCTCTAATTTAGACTCTATTGGAGGACTTGATTTAATTTGGCTCCACTAGGGAGGTTGGCTCCACTAGGACGTGACCTCAACCTAGTGTAGGTCAAGTCATCTTACCCATATGTTTGAATGGAGTAACAAACTATGGGTAGAATCTAATGCAAGGCTCCACTTCATCCTCCAAGTCTATTTCTACTCCCTTTTATTTTATTTTTCATTTCATAATTTCTTTTCTTTTTTTTCTCTTTATTTTTATTTTTATTTTTCTTTTTCTTTTATTTTTAAACTTTGGCCAAGTTCATGAGAATAGATTTGTTGATTTTGAGGGAGGTAGTAATCTGCATCCTCATATATGCCGACCTCATGAACTCTAAATGACTTGAGATCTCCTTTGGCACACTAGATGATCTCACCTCTCACGAACTTCATACACTGATGTAGAGAGGATGGAACTATGTTGTTCTCATTTATCCATGGTCTCCCAAGCAAAGTGTTCAAAGATGTATTCGAGTCTATCATGTGAAACATGGCTTCAGTTTACCAATCATCTATCTTCAAGGGCAACACTATGGAGCCTAAGGCCTATTGACATCACTTTTGGAGTGCAGATTCAATCTTCCCATCTTAGACTTAGGAGTCTTCTAGACATAGACTTCCTCATTAAAATAATTAGGTAAACACTTAACCTAAGCCTTAGAAGGGTTAACCAAAGGATTAGGTTATGCCTTGGGATTAGGATAATCCAACTACCCTACAACCCAAATCAAATCTATGTTCACCTTCTCAAACCAAACCTCAAATTTAATTCTAACATCAAATTCAAATCCAAATCCAAATCTAATTTCCAAAACCAAATGATTGAAGCCCATGATGAAATCCAAACTTGAAACCCTTCCAAAGCCATATGACCTATCCCATGGACTTAGCCAAATCTTAATCCAAATCAATACAAAATAAATTGATTTTTCTCATAATCAATTTATATCTTCAATCATCTTCCTAAATATAAATCAAATATACATTCAAATGATCAAAACTAAATCAAATTAAATCAAAACCCCTCTAAGCCATATGACCTATCCCATGGACTTAGCCAAATCTTAATCCAAATGAAGCCAATTGACTTTCTCACAAATCAATCATATTTTTTATCATATTCACAAATTTAAATGAAACATACATTTAAATCATCAAAACTAAATCAAACCAAATCAAAATCCAAACCTAAGCCACATGACTCAACTCCATGGACTTAGCAAAATTCCTTCATTCCAAAACCCAAATTCAATTGATTTTCTCATGAATCAATCATACCTTCAATCATATTCACAAATATGAATCAAATCTACAACCATCAAGATAAACCAAAATCAACCTAGACAAACCCAACTTAACCATTTTGACTTGAAATGTTCAAATCATCCAAAACCCTGTTTGAATCCAAGCCAATTGCAATTGATTTATATATCAATCCCAAATCCATATATAAACTCAACTAATTCAAACTCAACCTAAGATCGAGCCAACTAAACCCAATTGGTCCACTTGACTCAAAGGGGTGGTTGGGTCGGCAATGACCCATGGGAGGTGAAATCACCTCACCCTCCCTATTGGAGCATTTGAAACCCATAGGACACTCATGATTTCTTCTTAGCAGCCACCTCCACACCTTCAACCAACCAAGCCAAGACAACTTACCTCCTCCTTGCCACCGACGACTCACTAAGATGTCCGGATAGCCACTAGAAGCCAAACTCGATCCCACCATCCGATTAAGATGAAGGGGGGGTATACACCCCCTCATTTTCATTCAAACACAAACAAAAAATCTTTCCTCATAGCCTTACCTACCCAAGATGAGTCGCTAGAGCCATTCCCTAGGCTCCCAATCTCATTCCTAGATCAAAAAATGCCATTCCCATCCATGCAAAATATGACACCCCATTTTCGACCTAACTTCTCCATTTCTCCATCAAACTCAAATTAACTTTGCACGCACCTTCCCTAGGCCTCATCGAAGAAGAATGAATCATCTCCCAAGCTTACAGAGCACTAGAGGTGGGACTTCAATCAAAGTCAAGCTCTAAATTGTTAGTTTGTGGCCTTTCGAGTGAACGTCGAGGAATTGATCCAATTGCTACTCAATAAGGTTTTGTCTCCACTAGATGAAGCTTCCTCAATTGTTTGAGCCATCGATCTTGAGCTCCGGAAAGGTATGCTTCCAAAACTGATCTTTAGGCAAAAATAGGTTGGAGCTTTTTAAAGAAAACTTGCATCTCATGTGATCTTGATCGTTGGATACCCTCTGATTGATGTCGTGAAGGTGTGGGATCTTTTTGGAGTTGATTCGAGCTCGGGTAAGCTCAGATCAAGTGAGCAATGGCAGACAGACCCCATTCTCCTCACTCGCATGACGTTAGATCATGCACCATTCATTTCATGTGATTAGAATGGATGATCGTGAATAGATCCGCTAGGTCGATCTTATTAAATCCTATTAAGCTATGGGATTAATCGTAGCCATATGATTTTAGATCATATGGTGGATGAGAAAGCACATCCGCCACTACCACATAAGTGCTGAGTCGGATAAGTTTTAAGTATGCAATCCTGTGGTGCCACGTGAAAAGCACGATGCGTCAGCACGCCACATGATGCCAATAGGATTAGGCTTTAATTATGCTTAATTAATCATTCTTTATAGTTGAAACTTCAAGAAATCATAAAAAATCATAGAGAAATAAAAAATACAAATAAATACTCATTTTAAAAGTATTTTTAGAGGAGAATTAATTAAAAATGATCTTAACTAATTTTGAAAAGTAATTAAGGTTTAATTACAAAATTAATTAGCTTAATTACTCCTTAATTACTTGAGCAATTAATCCCAATTTTTATGGGTTAATTTGGTGGGATGACCTCTACCTCCCAAGCTTTTCTTGGTATTTATTGCTCACTTTAGTAAAATAGACTAACTAAACCTTAACTACTCTTTTAAGTTAATTAATGATTAATTAATCCCATGAATAGTGAAAAATTGGTTAATTAAGTTTATTAATCATTGTTCAACAGTAAGTAAACTAAGGAATAGGGTTGGGACCCCTTTCCTAAGTTCATTTTACCATATTTAAAAATGAAATTAATTAAATCACTTAATAAAATTGAAATCATAATCACATCATACCTTGATTAATTAAATTATGGGGTAGATCTTTAAGTGTTTAATAACCTAAAGTAGTTTAATGACATTATGGTTAGATCACATATGTGGGAAAACAATAAGAGTAATTAATTAAGTCCCTTAATCTAATTAACTATTAATCATGAGCCAATTGCATTAGGCCCATTTTATTTCTTAATATCATTGCAAGTTTATTCTCCATGCATATCATGTTGGCTCATAATTATTTAGTTAATTACTTTAAGGTGACATAATTAATTAATTAATTCATCTATTTAAGGGTTCAACTTAATTAGCCCATAAAATCAACTTAATTGAATTTCCTTAAATTAAATCAAATCACTAATATGGGAATGGGTTTAAAATAGAAAGTGATGATTTATCTTGTCCTCTTTAAATTAAATCAAATCCAAAACTTAATTAATAAAGAAGCTTTGGTTTGCTTTAAATAATCTTATTTGATTTGATTGTCATTAAGAACTAGTTTGGTTGAATGAATCACATTCTTATATTTGATTATACTCTTTCCAATCATGTTAAATTTGGTATGTCATTTGAATTCATGCATCCATCTTTCCAAAATCAAGTAAAATAAAATGGATTTCTTTTATGTAAGCTTGCATGTGTTGATTTAATTTAATATATCTGGCTATTATCATTATATTAAATCAAATATGTTTTTCAAAAGATTATAAATGAATAATAATATGTGTTATGATGCTAGTTATAAATACATATTAAATGCTTGTCCTTATTGCTTAAGTGTATGAATGTTGAGTTCTCTTTCCATTATTCATGTGATTTATATAAGATTAAATGGTAATGGGTACATAGTCGGACATCCACGGGAACACGAGCTTTAGCTAGCCCCAAGGAGGTCATTTGATTACCTCACTTCCCTAGTTTAACAATGGCACATATGCATTTGATTTCATTCTTATATATTTCAACATTAAAATTTGGATAGAGCTTTAATTCATACATATAAACGATTCAATAAAAAAAATACAGTCTTTGCATGGTTTTCTTTCCCTAATTTATGTATACATCCATGTGTGTCCAAGAAAAGAAAGTATATAGTTCGGACATCCTAGGAATACGAGGCTTTAGATAGCCCAAATGCGGTCATTTAATTACCTCGCTTCCCTTGTTTAACAATGACACATACTTGCCTATATCTTTATACATGTATATGTATATGTGATTAGTGAATGAAAATCCCATTTTACATTAAAATTGCATGCATTCATAATTAACTTAGTGGTGAATTAGTTAGCCATATGATTTGGAGCTTACTTCCAATGTTCATGTATACAAATTGACATATGTTTGAATGTAAATGGGTATATAGTCGGACATCCCGAGAATGTGAGGCTTTAGCTAGCTCTAAGGATGTCATTTGATTACCTCACGTCCCTAATTTAACAATGACACATGCCTATTTAATTTCATTCTTATTTCCTATTTGTATAGGAATTTGGATAAAGTTTGAATTTAATATGTTTAGATAATTCAATCAAATAAAATATAAATTCTAAACATACACATACATTCATCATTTAAGTGTGCTAAAATATGTTGCATGTATAGATACACAAAGGATTAAATCAGATGCATGTTACATGTCATGGAAAGGAATGATTCAACATATGTCATGTGGTAGTAATTCAATTGAACTAATTTCAAGATTCCTTTCATTTTGAATATGATTATTTAAAGTGAACCTAAACATAGGATTAATTAAATTATTTAATAAGTCATTCACTAAAGAGAACTAAATCAAATTAATATACTTTAGAAAGTGACTTATGGTAGGGATGAAAGTGGGCAATCCACTTTTCCTCTATTTATAACACTTATTGCTAAGTGTAATCAAATGAAACAAGAAAACACAAATTAAAATTCTCAAATCAATTAAACTACTTCAAGTGAAATCAACCTTTCATGTTAAATTGAATCTTTCAACACTTAGAAAATACAACACTAATGCTAACAAGACTTACTACATGAAGCCTTAATACACACATTAAATTAAATTAGCCACTTCTAGATCTCGTTAGGGGCGATTGTATGATGTGGTGTATGTTTTATCTTATGATGTATTTTTTTAGATTGAATGTTAAGGTGTATGCTTTGTAGACTAGATGAAAGGCCAATATTAACCTAATCATGCTTTCTGCAGGGGTTTATGCTTAAGTGATGCTTAAAAATAAAATAATTGTCCCTAGCTTCTTCTCAAACACCTTCTACATCTTGGACCCAGATGATTGCTCGGAAAGGGCAACTATTTGGCTTCCTCTTGTGGGCTAGTTGCCTTGTTGATTAATTTCTCGAATGTTTTGATGGTAAAGCCCTTAAGCATGAAGGTGACTGGGCCATGGATATTCTTGAGAAGAATCTCAATCGCATGCTATTCAGATAGCTGTGGTTTGAATTTAATGCTCAAGTTGTGCCACCTGAGAATGTAATCAATAAGGGACTCGTTGAGTTTCTATTTATCTACAATGAGGTCGCCTACAATCACCCTTTGCTAAGCTCCAACAAACCATTTGATAAAGAGGTGCTCCAACTTTGCAAAAGTCTTCACCAAATCATTGGGCAATTTCAGCGTACCAATCAAATGCAACACCTAAGAGACTGCTAATGAAAATACGGAAGAGGTGCGCTACTGTCACTGTGTTGCAATAGTCAGATCTAAAGTGTGCAATGTGTTATCGTGGGTTCCCACTGCCATCAAACATCTTGAAGGATGGTGACACAAAATCCTAAATAAAATAAAAACCTAAACCTAAAACATAAACTTAAAAATAATACTTAAAAAAAACCTAAACCCTAAACTAAAATAAACTAAACTAAAATAAATAAAACCTAAACCTAAACCTAAAATAAACTAAACCTAAACCTTAAACTAAATAAAATAAAATAAACTAAAATAAACTTAAACAAAAAAAAATCTAAAGACAAACCTAAAATAAAACCTTAACCATAAACCTAAAAAAAATAAAATAAAAAAACCCAAACATAAACTTAAATATAAAAAAGCTAAACCTTAAAATAAAATAAAATAAAATAAAATTAAACTAAAAAATAAACATAAACTTAAAACTAAAATTTAAAATAAGCTAAAAGACAAAAATTAAAATTAAAATAAATATTAAAATAAATAAATAAAAAAATAAAAATAAACTAAATAAAAAATAAAAATAAACTAAAATAAACCTAAATAAATTAAAAATAAACTAAATAAACCTAACTCTTGGTTTACATAACTTTAAAAAAAAACCCTAAAACACAAAACCCTAAACTTAAACCATAAATCCTAAACCCTAAACCCTAAAATCAAAACTAACTAAAACCAACAACCCTAAACTAACCCTAACCTAAACCCTAAATCCAAAACCCAAACCCAAAAGCCTAAACCCTAAAACCATAAACCCAAAACTAAACTATCCCTAAACCCTAAATCCTAAACTTTAAACTCTATACCCTAAAGCGAAACCACTACCAACCAAAACCCTGACCCCTAAACTATAAATAAAATAAAATAAACTAAAATAAACTTAAACCAAAACTAATAAATAAAACTTAAAATAATCCTAAAATAATAACCTAAAATATAAACTTAAAAATAAAATAAAACCTAAACCTAAACCTAAAATAAAATTAAACTAAATATAAAAAATGAAATTAAAATAAAATAAACTAAAACCTAAACTTAAAAATAAACTAAAAATAAAAAACCTAAACTAAAATAAATAAACTTAAAATAAATAAACAAAACTAAATAAAAATAAAAATAAACCTAAATTAAAACAAAAAATAACAAAAATAAATAAAAAATAAACTAAATAAACCTAAACCTACCAGTTGCTTAATTTAAAAAAATAAAAATATAAAAAAACCTAAACCCTAAATGCTAAACCTTAAAACTAACCCTAAACCCTAAATTCTAAACCTACCCTAAACCCTATACCCTAAAATCCTAAACCCTAAACCCTAAACCCTAAACCCTAAAACCCTAATCCCAAACTAAACCTAAACTCTAAAGAAATACCTGCAAACCCAAATCCTAAACCCTAAAAAGCTAAAACTTAATGCCAAAATAAATAAAACCTAAAAAAAATAAAAAAAAAATAAAATCTAGACCAAATAAATTGAAATAAAATAAAATAAAAATATATACTAAAACCTAAACCTAAACCTAACCTAAAAAAATTAAAATAAAATAAAACTAATCTAAAATTAAATAAACAAATACCTAAGCTAAACTAAAATATAAACCTAATTAAATTAAAAACTAAATGAAAAATAAAGATAAAATAAACTTAAACTAAAATAAAATAAAACTAAATAAAACATAAACTTTAAAATAAAACCTAAACTAAAAAATAATAATAAACCTAACATAAAACAAATAATAATCTAAACTTAAACTAAAATAAATAAAACCTAAACCTAAACAGAAATAAACAAAACCTAATCCTAAACTTAAAAATAAAATAAAATAAAATAAAATAAAAATAAACCTAAACCTAAAATGAAAAATAAAACCTTAAAGTAAACCTAAAATAAAAACCTAATACCTAAACCTAAAAAAATAAAATAAAAACTTAAACTTAAAACTAGAAATAAAAATTAAAACCAAAACCTAAAATAAAATAAAATAAAACTAAACTAAAAATATACTTAAAACTAAACCTAAACCTAAAATAAACTACAATAAAAAAACTAAAACAAATAATGCTAAAACAAATAAACTAAAATAAAATAAAATAAACCTAAATCAAAATAAAAAAAACAAAATGAACTAAAATAAAAAAAAATAAATAAACCTCAAACCAGTTTGTTATTTTTTTTTTATAAAGAAACCCTCAGAAGCCTAAAACACTAAAAGTAACCCTAGCCATAAACTTTAAACCTTACCCCAACCACCTAAACCCTAAAGCCCTAAGCCCTAAACCCTAAACCCAAAACCTTAAACCCTAATCCTAAATTCTAAAACAACCCAAAACCCGAACCCTAAACCAAACCCTAAACCCTAAACCCCTAAACCTAAACCCTAAACCTTAAACCTAAAACTAAAACCCAAAGACCAAAACTAAATAAACCTAAAATAATAAATAAATAAAATTTAAGCTTAAATAAAGTAAAATAAAATAAAATAAAATAGATAAAATAAAACCTAAACTAAAACCTTAACCTAAATGTCCTAAACCTAAAATAAAATAAAATAGAAAATAAAACTAAACTAAAATAATAAAACCTAAACTAAACTAAAAAATAAAATCACCCAAAATTAAGAAACAAAATAAAATAAAACTAAACATAAAATAAAAAATAAAGAAATAAAATAAAATAAAATAATAATCTAAATAAAATAAACCTAAAAATATAAAATTAATGAAACTTAAACCCTAAACCTAAAAAAAACCTAAACTTAAAAAAAATAAATTAAAATAAACCTACACCTAAACTAAAGTAAACTAAACTAAAATAAATAAAACCTAAACCTAAACCCTAATCTAAATACAATAAAATAAATTAAAAATAAATCTAAACCTAAACTAACAAATAAAACCTAAAAAGAAAATAAACCTGATAAAACCAAAACCTAAACCTAAAAAAAATAAAATAAAAAACCTAAACTTAAACCTAAATAAAAAATAAAACTTATGCCTAAAAAAATAATATAAAAATAAAACTAAACTAGAAAACAAATAATAAACCTAATGTAAGAAATAAACTAAAATAAAATATAAACTAAAATAATTAAACTAAACTAAATAAAATAAAATAAAACCAAATGAAAATAAAAGATAAACAAAAATAAATAAACTAAATAAACCTAAACTCGGGTTGCTTTTTTTTTTTTAAAAAAAAACCTAAACCTAATTCCTAAACCCTAAACCCTAACCCTAAACCACCCTAAACCATAAGCTAACCTAAACCCTACCCACAAAACACTAAAACCCTAAACCCTAAACCTAAACTAAATCTTAAACTCAAACCTCTAAACCCCTGACCCTAAAACCCTAAACCCTAAACCCACCTAAAAACCCTAAACCCTAAACCCTGGACTAAACACTAAGCCCTAAAAAAAAACCTAAAACCAAACCTAAAATAAATAAAACCTAAAATAAAATAAAAGTAATAAACCTAAATAAATTTTAAAATACAATAAAACATAAACCAAGACATAAAATGAGAACTAATAAAAATAAACAAAATAACATAAATAATAACCTAAACTTAGCTAAAATAATAAAATAAACCTAACAATAAAAAACCTAAATAAATTAAAACTAAACATAAAATAAAAATAAGAATGACCTAAAATAAACTTAAAATAAAATAAAATAAATACTAAATAAGAACTTAAACTTAAAAAATAAACCAAAAAATATGTAAAAAAATAAAAGCTAAACCCTAAACTAAAACAAAAAACATAAAATAAATAAATAAAATAAAATAAATCTAAAAGTAAAATAAACTAAACTAAAATAAATATACTAAACCTAAACCTAAAATAAACTAAACATAAACCTAAACCTAAACTAAATAAAATAAAATAAACTAAAATAAACCTAAACCTAAACTAAAATTAAAATATAAAAATAAACCTAAAACTTAAACCTAAAAAAATAAAATAAAACAAAACCTAAACCTAAAAATAAGAAATATAACTTAAACCTAAAAAATAAAATAAGAATAAAACTCAACTAAAAAATAAACGAAAATAAAAATACCTAAACCAAAATAAATAAAAAAACTAAATAAAAATAAAAAAATAATCTAAATAAAATAAACTAAAATAAATAAAAAATAAACTAAATAAACCTAAACCTAATGGTTTACTTAATTAAAAAAACTTAAATCTTAAGCTAACCCTAAAACCTAAAACCTAAAACCCCTTTTTACTTAATTTAAAATAAACCTCAACTAAAACCTGAACCTAAACTTAAAACCTAAACAATAAACCCCTAAATCCTAAATAAAATAAAATAAATGAACCATAACCTAAACCCTAAAACTACCCAAACTCTAAACTACCTAAATCCTAAACCTATGCCTCCCTAAAACCTAAACCCAAACCTAAACCTAAACCACCATCCCCTAAAGCCCTAAACATTAAACCTTAAACCCTAAACCTTAAACCTAAACCTAAACTAAAATAAAGTAATAATAAAACTTAACTAAAAATAAACTTAAACCAAAACATAAACCTAAAATATACTAAAATAAAAACCTAAACTAAAATAAATGGACTAAACTAAATAAAATAAAAATATACATAACATAAAAGTAAAAATAAAATAAACTAAATTAAATAAAAATAAAATAAACCTAAAAATAAAACTATAAAACCTAAACCAAACCTACTAAACCTATAACCCTACCTACCCAAAAAAACCTGGGTAAAAAATTAAATTAAAAATAAAAATAATATAAACTTAAAATAAAGTAAAATAAGAACTAAATAAAAACTTAATCCTTAAATATAAACCTAAAAATAAAATGTAAAAATAAATAAAAAATAAAACCTAAACCTTAAACTAAATAACAACCTAAACCTAAAATAAACAAAATAAAATAAACCAAAACCTGCTAAAATAAATAACTAAAATAAATAAAACTTAAACTAAAAATAAAACCTAAAATAAACTAAAATAAAAAAAAACCCTAAAATAAATAAAATAAAATAAGAACCTAAACCTAAACCTAAAATAAAAATTTAAATTTAATCCTATAAAATAAAAAAATAAAACTAAACTAAAAAATAAACCTAAACCTAAACCTAAACCTAAAAAATAAAATAAAATAAAAAACCTAAACTAAAATAAATAAACCTAAAATAAATAAACAAAACTAAATAAAATAAAACTAAAATAAAAAAATAAACATATAATGAACTAAAATAAATAAAAAATATACTAAATAAACATAACCTACTAGTTTTAAAATTTAAAATTTTAAAAAAAACCACCTCAGAAACCCTAAACTACAACCCTAAATGCTAAACCATAAAACTCTAAATCCTAAACCCTAAAACTACCTTAAACCCAAAATCTTAACCTAAACCCTAATCCCAAACTCTAAACCCTAAAACTTACATCCTAAAATCTAAACCCTAAACTCCAAACCCTAAATAAACCTTAACAACCTAAAAACCTAAAACTAAACTAAATAAAACCTAAATATAAAATAAATAAAAAACCTAAAGTTAAATAAAATTAAATAAAATAAAAACCTAAACATAAAATAAATAAATAAAAACTAAACCTAAATATAATAAATAAAATAAAATAAAATAAAACCTACACTAAAACCAAAAAAACCTAAACCTAAAAATTAAATATAAATAAATAAAAATAACAACTAAACTAAAATAAAATTAAATAAAATTTAACTAAACTAAAAAAATAAAATAAACCTAAAATAAAACCTAAATAAAATCAAAGCTAAACGTAAAATAAAAATTAAATAAAAGCTTAAACCGAAAAAATAAACTTAAAAATAAAACCAAAAGATAAATAAAAAATAAAACCTAAATCATAAACTAGAATAAAAACCTAAACATAAAATAAACCTAAACCTAAGATAAATAAATAAAATAAAGTAAATAAAACATAAACCTCAACCTAAAATAAACTAAACCTAAACTAAAAAAAAAAATAAACTAAAAACCACAAAATTATCTATAAAATACCTAAAATATACCTAAAATTAAAACCTAAACCTAAACATAAAAATAAAATAAAAACCTAAAAGTAAACCAAAATAAAACCTAATCCCTAAAACTAATAATTAAAAATAAAACCTAAACCTAAAAAATAAATAAAAATAAAACTAAACTAAGAAATAAACATAAGCCAAACCAAAACCTAAAAAAATAAACTAAAATAAAATTTCTAAACTAAAATAAAAACATAAATAAAATAAATAAATAAAAATAAAAATAAACCTAAAATATATAAATGAAATAAATAAACTAAATAAACCTAAACCTTTCTGTTTACTTAATTTTTTTAAAAAAAACCCTGCCCTAAAACCCTAAATCCTAAACCCTAATCCTACAACCCTAAACTTACAACCTAAACCTTAAACCACAACCTATCCTGACCACCTTAAACCCTAATCCTAAAATCCCAAAACTCAAACCTAAATCTAACCCTAAAACCCTAAACCCAAAATCATGAAACAAAACTAAACTAGTAATAATAATAAAACTAATAATAAACTTATTATAAATAATAAAACTAACTAACTAATAAAGCTAATAAACCTAAAAACTAAAACTAATAAAATTAACTAAGACTAATAATAATAACTAAAACCTAATAACCTAACTCAAACAAAAAAAACCCTAATAAATAAACTAAATTAACTAATAAAATAATAATAATAATAATAATAATAATAATAATAAACTAATAAAAACTAATGAAAACTAATAATAATAATAAGAAGAATAATAATAATAATAATAATAATAATAATAACTAATAAATAATAAAACTAAACCCTAACCTAATAAAACCAAGCCAATAGAACTCAATAATAACTAAATTTAAAACTAAAACTAAACAAAACTAAAAACCTAAAAACCTAATAAACTAAACTAAAATTGAACACCGAAAACCTAATAAAACTAATAAACTAAAAACTAATAAAATCATAATAATAATAAAATAATTAAACTAAAAAACCTAACTAAAATTAAAAAACCCTCAAAAAATAAAACAAAAACTAAACTAAAAAAATACTAAACCATAATAACCCCAACAAACCCAAATAAATAATAAACCTAAAACCAAATAAACCCCAAAACAAAACTAATAACTAAAATAATAATAATAAAAACAATAAACTAAACTAATAAACCTAAACCTTAAATCAATTAATAACTGATAAATAAACATAATTAAACTAAAACATAATAACAATAATTAAACTAACTAAACTAACTAAACCCTAAATTGTTTTAGTTAAAAAAATCCTAAATCATAAACCCTAACCCCTAAACCCTATAGCTTAAATACTAAACCCTAAATTCTAAACCCTAAACCCTAAACCCTAAACCCTAAATCGTAAACCTTGAACCCTAAAATCTAAAAACCTAAAACTAAACTAAATAAAACTAATTAAATCCTCAAAAGAAAATAAATAAATAAACCTAAACCTAAATAAGCTAGAAATATAAAATAAAATAAAAACCTAAAGAAAAACCTAAACATAAACCTAAAAAATAAATAAAATAAATAAAATCAAAAATAAAATAAATAAAAACCTAAACTAAACCAAAAAATAAAATAAGCCTATGAATATCAAACATAAATAAAATAAAAACTAAATGTAAAATAAAAATAAAATAAACCTAAAATAAAATAAAAGAAAACTAAATAAAACCTAAACCTAAAAAATAAACCTAAAAATAAAGAAAAAATATAACCTAAACCCTAAACTAAAAAAAAAAAACTTTAACCTAAAATAATAATAGAGAACCTAAACTAGAAAAATAAATAAAATAAAACCCTAAGCCTAAACGAAATTAAAATTAAAACCTAAACCTAAAAAACAAAATAAAATAAAACTCAATTAAAAAATAAACCTAAACCTAAACCTAAACCTAAAAAATAAACAAAAATAAAAAATCTAAACTAAAATAAAAAACCTGAACTAAAATAAATAAACTAAACTACATAAAAATAAAAAATAAACATAAATCAAAATAAAAAATGAAGTAAACTAAAATAAATAAAAAATAAACTAAATATATTAAATAAACCTAACCTATTGGTTTACTTAATTTTAAAAAAATACCTTAAAACCTAAATCCAAAACCCTAAACCCTAAACCCTAAACCTACAACACTAAACCAATAACCCTAAACCCTAAACACTAAATAAAATAAACCTAACCCTAAAACTAACCCTAAATTTTACACCTAAGTTACTGGTTTACTTAATTTTAAAAAGAACCCTAAACCCTAAATCCTAAACCCTAAACCATAAACCCTAAACCCTAAAATAAACCCTAAACCCCAAACCTTAAACCTACAAACCTAAACCTACAACTCTAAACCCTAAACCCTAAAACACTAAAACCCTAAACCCTAAACCCTAAACCCTAAACCCTAAACTCTAAAACTAACACTAAACCCTAAACTCTGAACCTACAACCCTAAACCCTTAATAAAAGAAATAAAAATACAAAAAAACCTTAACCCTAAACCTACAACCCTTAAACACTAAACACTAAACCATAAACACTAAACCCAAAAAACCCTAAACCCAAAAGCGTAAACCCTAAACCCTAAAACCTAAAACCCAAAACCCTAAACCCTAAAACTAACCCTAAACCATAAAACCTACAACCCTAAACCTTACGCCAAAACCCCAAACCCTAAACCCTAAAAAACTAAAAACCTAAACCTAAACTAAATATAACTTATAAAAAAAAAACTAAACCTAAATAAAATTAAAAAATAAAATAAAATAAAAACCAAAACTAAAATATAAACCTAAACCTAAAAATAAAAATAAAAATGAAAATAGAAACCAAACTAAAATAAAATTAATAAAAATTTAAACTAAAATTAAAAATAAAATTAACTTAAAAATAAAATTAACTTAAAAATAAAAACCTAAATAAAATAAAACCCAAATGTAAAATAAAAATAAAATAAACCTTAAATAAAATAAAATATAAACTAAATAAAAACCTAAACCTAAAAAATAAACCTAAAAATAAAGAAAAAATAAAACCTAAACCCTAAAAAAAAAAAGACTTATACCTAAAATAAACAAAATAAAATAAACCTAACCTAAACTAAAATAAACTAAAATAAAATAAATAAAGCCTAAACCTAAACCCAAAATAAATTAAAAACCCTAAACTAAATAAAATTAAATAAGTTAAAAATAAACCTCAACCTAAACTGAAATATAAGACCTAAAATCAAACCTAAAATAAAACCTGAACCTAAACCTAAACATAAAAAAATAAAACCTAAAATCTTAAAAATAAATAATTAATAAAAAAAATTAAAAAAGAAACATAAACCTAAACCTAAACCTAAAAAATAAATAACAATAAAAACTTAAACTAAAATAAAAAAACCTAAAATAAATAAATAAAAATAAATAAAAATAAAAATAAAAAATAAACTAAATAAACCTAAACCTACTAGTTTACTTAATATAAAAAAAATCGTAAACCCTAGACCCTAAACCCTAAACCCTAAATTCAAAACCTGAAACTAGAAACCCTAAACACTAAAACTAACCCTAAACCCTAAACCTACAACCCTAGATCATAAAGCCTAAACCCTTAAAAACCCTAAACCACAAACACTAAACCCTAAACTATAAACTAAACCCTAAACCCTAAACCCTAAACCTTAAAATCAAACCCTAAACCCTAAACTAACCCTAAACCCTAAACCCTAAACCAAAAATCATGAAAGCCCTAAACTCTAAAGCTTAAAGTCTAAACTTTAAACTAACCCTAAACCCTAAGCTAACCCTAGACCCTAAACCTTAAACCCTATACCCTAAACCCTCAAAACCCTAAACCCTAAAGCCTAAACACTAAACCCTAAACCCTAAACCCTAAACCCTAACCCTAAACCCTAAAACCCTAAAACTCTAAACCCTCAAACCCTAAACCCTAAACCCTAAACCCTAAACCTTAAACTCTAAAAACCTAAAAACCTAAACCTAAACTAAATAAAACCTAAAAATAGAATAAATAAATAAACCTAAACATAAATATAACTAAAAATAAAACAAAATATAAACTTAAACGTAAAACTAAAAATAAAATAAAATAAAAAATAATAATAAACTAAAATAAATTAAAAAAAGACCTTAACTAAACTAAAAATTAAAATAAACCTAAGAATTAAAAACTTAAATAAAATAAAAATAAAATGAAAAATAAGAATAAAATAAAACTAAAATAAAATAAAATAAAAACTAAATAAAAACTTAAACCTAAAAAATAAGCCTAAAAATAAATTGTAAAAATAAATAAAAAATAAAACCTAAATCATAAACTAAAAAAAAACCTAAACCAAAAATAAAAATAAAATAAACAAAATAAAATAAACCTAAACATAAACTAAAATAAATAAACCCTAAACCTAATCCTAAAATGAACTAAGCTAAAACTAATTAAAATAAATTAAATTAAAAATAAATCTAAACCTAAACTAAAACATAAAACTTAAAAATAAACCTAAAATAAAAACCTAAAACCTATAGCCAAAAAAATTTAATAAAAACCTAAATCTAAACTTAAAAATAAAAAATAAAACCTAAACCTAAAAAATAAAATAAAAATAAAACTCAACTAAAATATAAACCTAAACATAAAAAATAAACTAAAATAAAAAAACCTAAACTAATAGATAAACCTAAAATGAATAAACTAAACTAAATAAAAAAATATAATAAAAAAAAATAGAATAAAGTCAAATAAATAAAAAATAAAGTAAATAAATTAAATAAACCAAAATCTATTAGTTTACTTAATTTAAAAAACCCTAAATGCTAAAACAAACCTTAAACCTTAAACCTTAAACCCTATACCTACAACCCTATACCTACAACCCTAAACCTTAAACCGAAAACCCTAAAACCTTAAAACCTAAACCCCAAATTCTAAACCCTAAAACTTAAACCCAAAACCCTAAACCCTAAACCCTAAACCCTAAAACCCAAACCCTAAACCCTAAACCTTAAGTCCTAAACCTTAAAACCCTAAACCCTAAACTTTAAACCCTAAACCGTAAAACTTACAACCCTCAACCCTAAACTCCAAACCCTAACCCTGAACCCTAAACTAACCCTAAACCCTAAAACCTAAAACCTAAACTAACCCTAAACCCTAAATCCTAAGAGTGGGTAGAACCTTGACAGCATTAACATCATCGTCCACTAGGCGAGAGGATTGATGGAGGTTACAACCATGGTGGTGGCAGAGGGAGAAATCTGGGATATGACGGTGGATCCCGCTACTCAAGAGGTGGGGATAGTTCTGATGGGAACTGGAGAAAATGAAGAATGGTCGATCCAATCTGATGCTTATGGAGCCGTGTCTTTATACTGGGGATGGTTCTACTAATCTAGGGTTTTTTATTTTCTTTATGAGTGATCATTATTTATCTATGTCGTCGCTTGTGTCTTAGAAAACTTCGGGTGCTACTTGGTTGATGAAATCGAAAAGAAGAAAAGTTGAACCTCAATTTGTCCTCTATTAAAAAAAACCTTAAACCTTAAATACTAAAATAAAACTTAAACCCTAAACCCTAAACCCTAAACCTTAAACCCTAAACCCCAAACCCCAAACCCTAAACCCTAAACCTTAAATTAAACTTAAACTCTAAACCCTTAAAAGCTAAAAACCTAAAGCTAAACTAAATAAAACCTAAAGGTAAAATAAATAAAAAAACCTAAACCAAAATACAATAAAAAAATAAAATAAATTAAAAACATAAACTAAAACCTAAAACTAAAAAGAAAATAAAATAAAAATCAAAACTAAACTAAAATAAAACAAATAAAAACCTTAACAAAACAAAAAAACCCAAATAAAATGAAAACTAAACCTAAAATAAAAATTAAATAAACCTAAAATATAATAAAAAATAAATAAATAAAAATCTAAACCTAAAGAATAAACCTAAAAATAAAATCTAAACCATAAACTAAAAAAACTAAACCTAAAGTAAAAATAAAATAAACAAAATAAAATAAACCAAAACCTAAACTAAAATAAATAAAACTTAAACCTAAAATAAAACTAAACCTAAATCAAATAAAATAAACATAAACCTAAATCTAAACAAAATAAAATAAAATAAGCTAAAAATAAACCTAAACCTAAACTAAAAAATAAAACTTAAAAAAAAACCTAAAATAAAAACCTAAAACCTAAACCTAAAAAAATAAAATAAAAAACTAAACCTAAATCAAAAATAAAAAATAAAACCTAAAACTAAAAAATAAAATAAAAATAAAACTCAACTAAAAAAATAAACTAAAATAAATAAACATAAAATAAATAAACTAAATAAAAATAAAAAATAAAATAAACTCAAATAAGTAAAAATATACTAAATAAACTAAGTAAACATAAACTTACTTTTTTACTTAATTTAAAAAAAAATACCCAAAACCATAAATCCTAAACCCTATATCCTAAACCCTAAACCCTTAAACTAACCCTAAACCCTAAACTCTAAACCCTAAACCCTAACCTTAAACCCTAAACCCTAAACCCTAAACCCTAAACCTTAAACTCTAAACCCTAAAACATAAACCCTAATCAATAAACCCTAAACCCTAAAACCTAAAACCTACAACCTTAAACCCAAAAATCCAAACCCTGTACGCTAAACCCTAAATGCAAAATTAATCCTAAACTTAAAACCTTAAACTAAACCTAAACCCTAAGAATGGGCAGAACCTTGATGATAGGAACAACACCATCAGTTAGGCTCAGTCTAGATCTAGTGGTGGAGGCAAAGTCAAAGGCCGCAGTTACCGTAGTCGTGGTGGGGAATCTAGAGGGGCTAGTTGCTATGGAGGTGCTGGTCGAAGTAGTGGTGGTTATGGAGGCAGGAGGAGTGATGGAGGTTACAGCTGTGGTGGTGGCAGAGGGAAAGATTGGGGATATGATGGTAGATCCCACAACTCGAGAAGTGGGGGTTATTATGATGGGAATTAGGGAAACTAAAGAACGGTTGATCCGATCTTCTACTTATGGAATTGTGTCCTTACAATAGAAATAGTTATACATATCTAGGGTTTTTGATTCACTTTTTGGCTGACCATTTTTAATCTATGTCATCGCTTATGTCTTAAAAAACTTGGGCTACTACTTGGTTGATGAAATCAAAAAGAAGAAATGTTGAATCTAAATTTGTTCTCTGTTAAAAAACCTAAGCCTTAAACCATAAACCCTAAACCCTAAACTAAAACTTAAACCTTAAACCTAAAACCAAAACACTAAACCTTAAACCCAAAAAACCTTACACCCTAAACACTAAACGCTAAACCCTAACCCTAAACCCTAAACCCTAAAACCCTAAACCTTTAAACCCTAAACCCTAAACCCTTAACCTTAAACTTAAAACCTAAAAACCTAAACCTAAACTAAATAAAACCTAATAATAAAATAAATAAATTAACCTAAACATAAATATAACTAAAAATAAAATAAAATAAAAACCTAAATGTAAAATTAAAAAGAAAATAAAATAAAAAATAAAAATAAACTAAAATAAAATAAATAAAAACCTAAACTAAACTAAAAATTCAAATAAACCTAAGAATTAAAAACCTAAATAAAATAAAAATAAAATGTAAAATAAGAATAAAATAAACCTAAAATAAAATAAAATAAAAACTTAAACCTAAAAAATAAACCTAAAAATAAACTCCAAAAATAAATAAAAAATAAAACCTAAACCCTAAACTAAAAAAAACCTAACCCTAAAATAAAAATAAAATAAACAAAATAAAATAAACCTAAACCTAAACTAAAATAAATAAAACCTAAACCTAATCCTAAAATAAACTAAACCAACAATAATTAAAATAAATTAAATGAAAAATAAATCTAAACCTAAACTAAAACATAAAACTTAAAAATAAACCTAAAATAAAAACCTAAAACCTATACCTAAAAAATTTAATAAAACCTAAACCTAAACCTAAAAGTAAAAAAATAAAACCTTAACTTAAAAAATATAATAAAAATAAAACTCAACTAAAATATAAACCTAAACATAAAAAATAAACTAAAATAAAAAACCTAAACTAAAATAAATAAACTTAAAATGAATAAACTAAACTAAATAAAAAATATAAATATAAATAAAAAATAGAATAAACTCAAATAAATAAAAAATAAAGTAAATAAATTAAATAAACCAAAACATATTAGTTTACTTAATTTAAAAAAAAACCATAAATCCTAAAACAAACCTTAAACCCAAAACCCTAAACCTACAATCCGATACCTACAACCCTATACCTTAACCCAAAAGCCTAAAACTTTAAAACATAAACACTAAATCCTAAACCCTAAAACTTAAACCCTAAACCCTAAACCCTAAACCCTAAACCCTAAAACCCAAAACCCTAAACCCTAAACCCTAAGTCCTAAACCTTAAAACCCTAAACCCTAAACTTTAAACCCTAAACCATAAAACTTACAACCCTAAACCCTAAACTCCAAACCCTAACACTAAACCCTAAACTAACTCTAAACCCTAAACCCTAAAGCCTAAACTAACCCTAAACCCTAAATCCTAAGAATGGGCAGAACATTGACATCATGAACATCATCATCAACTAGGTGAGAAGAGTGGAGGTTACGATGATGGTGGTAGAGGGAGAAATCGGGATAAGGGATGCGGATCCCGCCACTGAGGTGGGGTTGTTGATGGGAACTGGAGAAACCAAGAATGGTTGATCCAAATCTTATTCTTATGGAGCCGTGTCTTTATAATCGGGATGGTTCTACTAATCTGTTTTTATTTTCTCTATGAGAGCTCATTCTTTATTTATTTCATCGCCAGTCTTAGAAAACTTCGGGTGCTACTTGGTTGATGAAATCGAAAAGATGAAAAGTTGAACCTCAATTTGTCCTCTATTAAAAAAACCTTAAACCTTAAATCCAAATATAAAACTTAAACCCTAAACCTTAAACCCTAAACCCTAAACCCTAAACCCCAAACCCCAAACCCTAAACCCTAAACCCTAAACCCTAAATTAAACTTAAACCCTAAACCCTAACAATCTAAAAACCAAAAGTTAAACTAAATAAAACCTAAATGCAAAATAAATAAAAAACCCTAAACCAAAATAAAATAAAAAATAAAATAAATTAAGAACATAAACTAAAACCTAAACCTAAACCTAAAAAGAAAATAAAATAAAAATAAAAACTAAACTAAAATAAAATAAATAAAAACCTTAACAAAATAAAAAAACCCAAATTAAATAAAAACTTAACCTAAAATAAAAATTAAATAAACCTAAAATATAATAAAATAAAAACTAAATAAAACTCTAAACCTAAAGAATAAACCTTAAAATAAAACCTAAATAATAAACTAAAAAAAACTAAACTTAAAGTAAAAATAAAATAAACAAAATAAAATAAACCTAAACCTAAACTAAAAAAAACATAAACTAAAATAAATAAAACTTAAACCTAAAATAAAACTAAACCTAAATAAAGTAAAATAAACATAAACCTAAACCTAAATAAAATAAAAGAAAATAAGCTAAAAATAAACCTAATCCTAAACTGAAAAATAAAACTAAAAAAAAACCTAAAATAAAAATCTAAAACCTAAACTTAAAAAAATAAAATAAAAACTTATACCCAAATCGAGAATAAAAAATAAAATCTAAACCTAAAAAATAAAATAAAAATAAAACTCAATTAAAAAATAAACCTAAACATAAAAAATAAACTAAAACAAAAAATTAAACTAAAATAAATAAATAAAATAAATATACTAAACTAAATAAAAATAAAAAGTGAACCTAAATAGTCATAAAAAAATAAAATAAACTCAAATAAATAAAAAATATACTAAATAAACTAAGTAAACATAAACTTACTTTTTTTTACCTAATTTAAAAGAAAAATACCCTAAACCATAAATCCTAAACCCTAAATTCTAAACCCTAAACCCTAAAACTAACCCTAAATCCTAAACCATAAACCATAAACCCTAAACCCTAACCTTAAATCCTAAACCCTAAACCCTAAACCCTAAACCGTAAACCTTAAACTCTAAACCCTAAAACCCTAAACCCTAATCCCTAAACCCTAAGCCCTAAAACCTACAACCTTAAACCCAAAAATCCAAACCCTGAATGCTAAACCCTAAATGCTAAATTAACTCTAAACCCTAAGAATGGGCAGAACCTTAATGATAGGAACAACACCATCAGTTAGGCTCAGTCTAGATCTAGTGGTGGAGGTGAAGTCAAAGGTCGCTGTTACCATAGTCGTGGTGGGCCTGTAGGTGCTAGTGGATATGGAGGTTGTGTGGTGGTGGTTATGGAGGTAGGAGGAGATGGAGGTTACAATGTGGTGGTGGCCGAGGGAGATTGGGATATGATATGATCCCCGCTACTGAGAGGTGGGGTTATGATGGGAACTGGGAAACTAAAGAACGGCCAATCCAACGGTACTTATGGAATTGTGTCTTACAATAGAGACAATACATATCTATGGTTTTGATTCACTTTTGGGTGACCATTTTGATCTATGTCATCTCTTGGGTCTTAAAAAACTTGGGGTGCTACTTGGTTGATTAAATCAAAAGAAGAAATGTTGAATCTAAATTTGTTCTCGTTAAAAAAAACCTTAAGCCTTAAAACCATAAACCCTAAACCCTAAACTAAAACTTAAACCTTAAACCTAAAACCAAAACACTAAACCTTAAACCCAAAACCCTACACCCTAAACACTAAACCCTAAACCCTAAACCCTAAACCATAAACCCTAAACCCTAAAACCCTAAACCCTAAACCCTAAACCCTAAACCCTAAAACCTACAACCCTAAACCCTAAACCCTATACTGCAACCCTAAACCTTAAACTCTAAACCCTAAACTAAACCAAAACCTTAAACCCTAACCCTAAACCCTAAATCCTTAAGCTTGAATAAAGATGTCATTAGGAGTAGATCTAAAGAATGACCTAATTCTAACATAGTTATGGTAGCTAAAGAAAATGTCTTCAAGAGACTTTCCCATGACTATTAGGGATTTGAATACCCTAAACCCTAACCCTAAATCATATTATAACACCATATATTATATTATAATGTAGCATCATATATTTGAGAAAGTAGTAATGTTTTTTTGGATGTTTTAAGATGTTTTGAAATGTTTTAGTATATTATTGTATTGTGCCCCATAGTCTATATTAATAAAAATCATAAACATTTTGATTTAATAAATGAGATGATGAAATTTGTTAAATTTGAAGTGGGAATTAGGTAGTACCAAAGGTGTGCTAATCCTTGTAGTCTAAAAGTAAGATTTTATGTTCAAAATAAATATTATATGTTGTAAAGATAGTATAACATTATATACATTAATATATTTGCATTTTAAATTCTTTTAGTATTTTACAATCATGCAGTCAAGCCAACACTAGCATTCTTTATAAAATTGTTGATTTAGACTTTAAAATGGTGGTATTTGGCCAAATTCATAATAGGTAGAGCATGGCATCATAATATACTGTTCCAATCTAAAATATGTAAGTGATAATGACTAAAATATATAGGTTTCTATAGTTTAGACTAAGTTTATGATTTTTTATCTTAAGAAATCCCTTTGATGTGATATGCAATGTAATATAATTTAATATGTTGTAGTGTATTATAATATAGGATGCCATAACATAGCAAAGATCAAGCATTATAGCATACATTGTGTATTACTACATATTGTTAAGCATGTTTTAGTTTGTTATAGTATGAATAGTAGAGTTTGTACTAGTATAATTCATAAAAATATTGATTTATAGTCGAGTTGATTGGATTTGGCCAAAATTAAGGTAAGCTTTAGGGTACATCATTGGGGGTGTGCTATGGTGTGTCATTTAATCAAAAGAATGGAATTTTACATCCAAAATAAATGTTCATATTTCAATCAAATTTTATAATTTTTTTGCTTAAAGTGATTCATTTTAAGGTGTAATGTAAGATAATATATTATATGAAAGCATATTCAAATATAATGTACATAATAATATAACTTCACACATATATGAATGTGGTGGTGTGTTATGAAATGTTATTTTACATTTTAGTATGTTTTACTTTTGTTATAATACATTGGGTCAAAACACACAAAAATGTTAATTTGAAGGTTGAGATGGAAGAATTTGGCCAAATTCATGACACGCACTAAGAAGCAACCCCAAAATTATTTTATTTTGTACCATTTCTAATAGAAAATAAAAAATTTTACATCCAAGATAAACATTATTCATATTTTGGGAAAATTTTGTTATTTGTTCCTTTTAGTATTCTAATGAGGTCTAATGTTAGATAATATATTATATTATTGCAAATTGTAATATAACATCAAATATTATAATATAATATAGTGTGTTAATTTACACTATAATATGTTTAGCATGATATTATATAGTTAGTTTGAGCTTGCACCATCACAAATCATAAATTGTTGATTATAATGTTAAGATGATCTAATTTGAATGAATACATTGTTAGGCTTTTGGTTGAAGTATTAAAGGTGTGCATAAGAGAAGAAATAAGATTTTATGAGAATTCCATGTCAAGGACATGGAGGGAGATCCATCAAGGGATCACACATGCATTGGACATGACATGTGAGGGGTCTATGTCGAGGGCATAGAAGAAGAAAATCTGTTGTAGATAAGGCTTGAATTTGATTTGATTATATGGTTTGTGGAAAGAAAATCTACTAGGGATAAGAATATATAATCCACCATGGATTAAGATCGAATCAACTTTAATTTGTTTTCTTTTAATTGATGTGGAAACATATCTACTAGAGATATGAGCACGAGTCCACTAGGGATCGGGTATATGAACCTTCCACTAGGGAAGCATGTTCAGGCTATCCACTAAGGATTGGGATTTGAGTTTGATTTCATAGATTTATTTGGGGATGTGTCTGTTGGGAATAATAGTTTAGTTTGATTTCTTTGATTTAAACTCTACTAGGGGAGTTGGTTAAATTTGGCTCCACTAGGGAGGTTGGTTTTGAATTTGATTTGTTTGATTGACTTATTTATATATGATTTGGGGCTCCACTAAGGAGACGAGTGTGATTTAACTCCACTGGGAAAAATTAGATTTGGTTTAATTTAATCTGAGTTATTATATGGACACTGAGAATGGGTTATATCAGCCTTGACCTACCTCAAGTTTACAAATCCAAAGTGATAGTCTATCGGTTGCAGGGTAGAGCTAGCCAACCTAAGGGGTTGCCTTTGGTGCAACGACGTAAGGAAGAAGGAGTGACTTACATCTTCCAAAGCGAACAACCATTGGGGTGACCTATTGGATGCACAACAAATCGAATTTGATCTAGGGTGACTACTAAGTTAATGTCACTGGGACTTATATCAACTCAAAAGTTATGAGGATTAATTTTATCTTAATTTCATGTAATTTAATATGGTTTGTTTAGTTAGTTTGATTTCAAATTGAGGGCATACTAGCAGGGGATGTGAGCTCGATCAAACTTGATAGATTTAATTTATGGACCATGTCAGCGTGCGATGGACCCATTGAGAAGTGGCTATATCGAATTTGTCCTATCTAAGATTTACAAATCCAAAGGGATAGTCTACTGGTCATGGGGTAGAGTTAGCCAACTTAAGGGGTTTCCTTTCGGAGTGCAATGACTATACTAGGAAGAAGGAATAGCAGACTTACATCTTCTAAAGTAGGGAACAACCGCTGGGTGACCTGCTGGTAGCATAACAAATTGAACCCGACTTAGGGGCAACTATTGAGTGAATGCCACTAGGGACTTAAATCAACTAAAGAGTAGTCGTTTATCCTATAGGAGTTTTACTAACACTACCCTAAAAATAGATGCCCGCTGGGAAAAGTACCTTTAAGGGTGTCTTCCTAATCAACAAGTGAATATATACTTTATTTAAATCAGTATAGACCTTATTGGTGTGCGAGGGACCCCACTAAAAAAAAGGGCTATGCCTTGACCAATCTTAAATTTACTAGACCAAAGGAGAATCTGCACATCCATAAGATGGATTCTCCAACCACAGGAGTGGTTACTAGGAAAGAGGAACTGTCCAATCTAATTGTAACTCGGGTAGTGTCTAAATGGGGTTGCAAAGGACTTGATCCAAATATAGTTTCCATAAGGGAGGTGCTAGGAGTTATCCATCCCCGCAAAAAAAAAAGCTTATAGTGTACAAGGGCCAACTCAAGGAGAAAGTGTAGGAGACTTACACCGCCATGAGTGGTGTATCCTAAGGAGAACCAACCAACCTAAGGTGTATCCATTAGCATGAGTGGTGTATCCATCAGCATAGTGAGAACCAACCAACCTAATGTGCCCATCGGTGTGCAATGATCAATCTGGAAAGAAACCGTGTAAGCTTACAACTTTTTAAGTGGAACTAATCAATAGGATAGTCTATTGTTAGTGGGATAGATGCTAATTGACCTAGAGCAACTACTAAGTGGGGAGCCCCGAAGATGGACTAAACCCAGACTCAAAGTTGTCAGGAGGGAAAGAGTCACTAGGGAACTTATCCTAAACCAAAAAAATGCTCAACCTAGTCAGTGTAAGGCTATTCTAAGAAGAAGGCATAGCAGACTCACATCCTCTTAAATGAAGCCAACATGAGGCATCATACCGCCAATGAGTATGGCCTACCAAACTAACAAGGCACTCATCGTGTGTTGTGGCCAAGTAAGGAAAGAAAATGAAGCAGTCTTACATCCTCTAAAGCAAGAAGACCACTAGGGTGATACATTAGTAGGGTAGCACATCAGCCTGATCTTGAGCATCTAGTGAGTGAGTGTCACTGGGGGCATAATCTCAACTCAGAGTAGCCCGAGATAAAAGATATGTGTTTATTTTATATGTTTTTGTGTAATTTATGTTTGTGTTATGTCAATGAAAGATAGAACGCAGCTCGGGTTACTTACACATACCCTAAACACATCGTATGATAGATACACAAACAAGAATACTTTCAACATGAAAGAGATTGAATTTGAAATGAAATTTTCATTGATTATAATTATTTTCAATCATGATTTATAATATTTATTTAAGTAGAACCAATTGATTACTCTCACTTATGATTAATAAGCTGATAAGATCCTCCTTGGTAGCCTTCTATGACAAAAGGGCCTTCCCAAGTGGGTTCAAACTTGCCTCCATCATAATGATGGCAATAATTAGTCTTCTAGAACTAAAATAAGACATCCTACTTGAAAATCTCTAAGACCACCACAACTTGTTGTCACCAATCATTATAGCTTTGTACAACTCGAAGCTTTTGGCATGCCCACGCATCTCTCTCCTCCAAACCTTTAAGCTCTTCCAACCAACTTGGCATTTTGTTCTCATAGATCTTGCTACCCAGCCTATCCCTAGTGATGGGAGTTGGACTTCTAATGGTAGAAAAACTTCAGACCCATACACTAAAGAGAAAGGGGTACACTAAGTTGGAGTTCTATATGTGATGCAGTAGAGCCCACAAAGCTTCAACTAACTACTCATGCCATAATCATTTATTATTAGCGAGTGTCTTCTTCAGTATTTGGATGAGAGTTTTATTGAAGGATTCTACTAAGCCATTTTCCCTCTGGTAGTTGATGGTAGAATATCTCCAATCTATGTTGTGTATTTGAGAAAATTTGTTAATCTCTATTGAATGCAATACCATTATCAAATATAATTCATCGAGGCACTCCAAACCTTTATACGAGATGGTTCCTAAAAAATTGGAGCACATGTTATGCTATGACCTCTATGAGAGAAATCACCTTCTCTCATTTGGAAATGTATTTAGTAGCAGCTAAGATGAACTGATGACCCTTGGAAGAAGAAGCATCAATTAGTTCCACTATGTCAGTACCCCCAACACTCGAATGGATAAGAGGCCAATGAGGATGTAGAATGTTGGGTGGTTGGTTAGGACCACACCATATATTTGGCATTTGTAGCATTGCTTAGCCATATCCATGCAATCTTTGATCATCGATGGCCAGTATTACCCTAGACTCTTGACCTTAGGTTTCATCTTCAGACTAGATTGGTTGGCTCCACATAATCCTGAGTGTACCTCAGTCACGATCTTATGGGCTTCATGATTGTCCAAATAATGTAATAATATATGATCAAAAGTTCTCAGACAGAAACCATCCACAAGAGTGTAAGAAAGTGGTCTCTATTTCATCTTATGAGCTTAGACTTCTCTTGAGGTAGTTTTCTTTATTTAGGTAATCCATGAATGGTTGCTTCCAATATAACTCCTCATCCTTCTTGATAATGGAAACCTCCTTTCCAAGAGAGTACTTTCTTATGAGTTCAAGATCAATAAGGGATAAGACTTGTCTTTTGAACTTTATTGATATGGACTCATCTTTGGGACATGCAAACTCCTTGGCAAGGTTGGGTAAAGCATATGCTACAATGTTCTCTCCTTGAGGAAACTTATAAATGGTAACCTCTGAAATTTGGCCCAACAACTCCATGACGTACTTGTGGTAGTGATGGAGCTTGGGCTTTATAACTTTATAGGATCTAGCGATTTGGCTAATAACTAGCTAAGAATCCCTGAAGATGTTAATGTTCTGGATGCTTAGAGTAATGACTAACTCCAGATCGACAATCAGAGCCAGATATTCAGCTTCATTGTTGGTGCAAGGATTGGACAGATGATATGAGAATCTCATCACAGCGCAGTCTGTAGTTAAGAGAACTATTTCTACCCCTACCTTTCCTTGAATAGTAGATTATCGTTCTTCTCCTCTTCGAGAGGAAGCTGCACCATCAAATTACATCTCCCAATGGTGAATGCTAGTATCCCCTAAGTTAATGATTTATTCATCGGGGAGATCATCACTAAGCGGAGAGTCAACATGAAGTGGGTGTACTGCTAAGAAATTCACTAGCACTTGTCCTTTCACCACACAGAGGGGTAAGAAAATAATGTCAAAACTGCGAGAGGATCATGGACCATCATGCCAACCATCCGGATAATGTTGACCGTGTCATGAGATATTATAATGGATTTATCTTAGAGATTAAGTTAACCTTATGCGGAAGCATGTGTTTGTAGCTTTAGGGATGCAAAGATTAAAGCTAGACAATGCTTCTCAAAGGGTGGATAATGAGCCAGGGATTAGATGATGATGAGGTAGTAGAGTGCATATTTCTTCCTTTTGTCATTATTTGGGCCAACAAAGCACCAAGTGAGTCATCTAATGTAGTAAAGTTTGAGTGGTTGCCCCTGCATTGGGGCTGCTAGAACTAGTGCCATTAGAAATGCTTGATGTCTCAAGGCATGCTCACACTGTGATCCCACTTGAACTTGGCATCCTTTTGACAAGTGCGAGAATGGCTAACATCTTCTCGATAACTTGGATATAAAGCATCTTAGATATGCCAACCCTTGGAATGATCCGAGTTAGTTAAACTTTTAAGGGGTGGCATTTCTAATATCGCCTTGATCTTCTCCGAATTGATTTTGATTCCCTGGTGTCGAACAACAAACCCAATGAATTTCCCTGAAGCTACTTATAATGCACACTTTAGGGGGTTCATTTTGAGGTTAAATTGTCTTAACTATGAAAACTACTCTCATGTCAATAAGATAATCTTTCTTTTCTCTACTTTGATCGTGATATCATCAACATAGCACTTGACTTGATGATAAATGAGTTAGTCAAGATTTGAGTCATAGCTCGGGTATGTAGCACCGACATTTCTAAGGATAAAAGGCATGACCTTATAGTAATAGATTCAAATCAGGATTCTAAAAGTAGTGTTTCTTGCATCTTCAAGGGCCATCTTTATTTTGTTATATCCATGAGCCATCCATGAAAGAGAAGATTGTAATAAAATTTGTCTTTCAGACATGCCTTATTTAAATCCCTAAAATCAACCCATATGTGAATTTGGCCATTCTATTTCTTAACTGATGATGTCAAGCAACCATGTAGGGTATTTTTCTTCTGATGAAGCCAAAGATCAATAAATTTTTGACTTCATAAATGAACTGTTGTTTTATGTCTAATCGCATGCATCTAGGAGCTTGCTTAATAAGGTTATCAGTAGGCTCTATTACTAGTTTATAGCCTAACTAAGTCAACAACGTTAAACTCAATCAATAGCCTAACTAAGTCATTGGTTTCAATTTTATTCAACAAAGAACTGATGTATGCCGAGCATAGATCTTCTTTAGATTCTAAGTTGATTTCCTTGAGCTCATCAATGGTTGACTTGATCTCTTCTTCAAACTCTGGCGGAGCATCTTTGACTTCAAAATCATATGGATCATCTAAAGTTTCTAAGCATAGCTACTCATATGAATTAATGTGATTTGAAAAAAAAAACCTATCAAATTTTAAATGATTAGTAATGACTAAGCAGTAATCATCATCATTGATTGGACCTACTGTATCGAATCCTAGTGCTGATCTTGATTGAGAGATTTTGCATTTGTTCTTCGATATTCCTTCAAAGTAGTTTGATCAGTGCTTTGACTAGTATGTGGGATTAACCCTTTCTTTGATAAATTATGAACATAGGGCAAGTACCAATCAAAAGGTAATTCAATTAAATCTTTATATGAAATATCCTAAAGTTCTACATCAACTTCTTGACTTGAGGATGATTCTCCTAGAAAGAACCTCTAAGTTTTCACACCTATGGATAACTTAGGGGCTTCCTTAACTACCAAACCCTCGATTTTGAGAGGAAAGTGGGGTTCAGCTAAGTTCAACCCATGCATAAGTGTTACACATATAATCTCGATATACTTATGCTTTGCTTTGGAACATGATCTTTGTCACTATCTCGCTTAAGTGTCACCTCCAAGGAATCTACTACGAGAAGCTAGTGTGCTAATAATATAAGACTCATCCCATGAACTGGATTCTAAGTCTATATGGATAGGTGTACTGGTACCGGACATATCTTCTATTGGTGGTCAATAAGGAGGATTTCCACCGAGATTGCATCTAAATGGGCCTCTTCCTCCTAGTGGAGGTCTCCATACCCAAATGTTGAATGGAGTAACAAACTTTGGGTGGAATCTAATGTCGCTCCACTTCCTTCTCCAAGTCTATTTTCGCTCTTTTATTTTCTTTTTTTTTCATTTTCTTTTCTTTCTTTTCTTTTTCTTTTCTTTTCTTTTATTGTATTTTTTATACTTTGGCCAAGTTTGCAAGAATAGACTTGTTTATTTTGAGGGAGGTAGTAGCCGCATCCCAATATATGTTGACCTCGTGAACTATAAATGGCTTGGATCTCCTTTGACATAGTAGAAAATCCCGCCTCTCATAAACTTTATACACCGATGTAGATGAAATTATGTTGTTCTAATGTATCCATGGTCTCCCAAGCAAAGCATTGAAAGATGTATACGAGTCTATAATATGAAACTTGGCTTCGGTCTTCCAATCATCTCTCCAAGGGCAACACTATGGAGCCTAATGCCTGTTGACCTCACTTTTGGAGTGCAGATTCAATCTTCCCATCTTAGACTTAGGAGTCTTCTTGACACTAAGACTTTCTTAGTCATAAGACACTTCTAATAATTAGGTAAACACTTAACCTAAGCCTAAAGACTTAGAAGGGTTAACCATAAGATTAGGTTATGCTTTAAGGATTAGGATAATCCATCTACACTACAACCCAAATCAAATCCATGTTCACCTTCTCAACCAAACCTCAAATTCAATTTAAACATCAAATTTAAAACCAAATCCAAATCCAAATTCTAAAAATAAATGATTGAAGCCCATGATCAAATCCAAACTTTAAACCTTTCCTAAGCCATATGACCTATCCCATTGGCTTAGCCAAATATTAATCCAAATCATTCAAAATCAATTGATTTTCATAATCAATTTATCCTCAATCATCTTCCAAAATATAAATCAAATCTACATTCAAATGATCAAAACTAAATCAAACTAAATCAAATTAAATCAAATCCTTCCTAAGCCCTATGACCTATCCCATGGACATAGCCAAATATTAATCCAAATCGTCATACTCAATTGAATTTCTCACAAATAAATCATATATTCTATCATCTTCACAAATTTAAATGAAATATAGATTTAAATCATCAAAATTAAATCAAACCAAATCAAAATCCAAACCTAAGTGACCCAACTCCATGGACTTGGTCAAATTCTTTCAATCCAAAATAAACATTAAATTGATTTTTCATGAATCAATCATACCTTCAATCATACCTTCAATCATATTCATAAAGATAAATGAAATCAACAATCATCAAGCCAAACCAAAATCAACTGAAGTCAAACCCAACTTAACCCTTTTATTTGAAATGTTCAAATGAACCAAAACCCATTTGAACTAAGCCAATTGTAATTGAAAATATATATATCAATCCCAAATCCATATATAAACTCAACTAAATTAAACTCAACCAAAAAATCAAGCCAACTAAACCCAATTGGTCCACGTAACCCAAAGTGGCCAATTTGACCTATTTGACCCAAGTTCTAATCCTACCCAAATTAGATTGAACTAAGCCAATCAAAACTCCCATCATGATTATTGATCTCCCTAGGTTGATCAATTTCACAAATTAGGTCAAACAAGTTAACTTGGTCATTTGACCAAGTTAACCCCTTAACCCATATGAACCCAAACTAGCCAAATTGTAACTTCAGCCAAATCCCTTGAAACCAATGATTCATACTAAATCAAAATCAATATTTGAATATGACTTAACCTTCAATTGAGTCAAACCAAAACCAGTTGGCCCTCTTGACCCAAGTTGACCCAAATTGACCTAAAAGACCAAATTGGGTCAAATTAAAATATAAATAAAATTAATTGTAACCAATGGCTCAAGTTCATTCCAAATTGATTGTTAAACCTGACTAAAGCCATGACTAGACCCAATTAAACCCAATTGACCTACTTAACCCAAATTGACCTAAAGGTTCAAGTTGGCCTAAATTAAAATCAAATCCAAATTAATTGAAACCAAAGCCTACAATCATCTTCAATTGGTCAACTAAACCTCAACCAACACCCAACCTGTTAATTTGGCCAATTTGGTCAAATTGGTAACTTAACCCATTTGACCCAAATGAATTCAAATGAGTCAAAATCAAATATAAGCCAAACTAAACCAAACAAATTGAACAAAAACATCCCAAATGATCATATGAACTTGGCCCAACCCTTGGTTTGACAAATTTTTACCAATTGGTCAACTTGACCCAACCTAACCTAATTTGACCTAAATGAGTCAAATTGAGCCAAACCTAACCAAATTAACTCCAATTGACTTGAAATTTGGGCTAACCCACTTTTGGCTCATTTTAAATCTACCCAAATTAAATCCAATGATAAATGATCATTATACCCTCGGGTTAAAGGATTCACATTAGATAAATCACCCATATAACTGGTCATTTTCATTCCTTGGCCACTTGCTACTCTCCCAATGGTCCACCTAGGCACCTAGACACCGCCAACACCCAGGGTGGTTGTTAGCCATGACCCATGGGAGATGAAATCACCTCACACTCCCCATTGGCGCATTTGAAACCCATAGTCACCCATGATTTCTCCTTGGCGCCACCTCCACATCTTCAACCTACTGCCGCCAACTCACCTCCTCCCTGCAACCCATGACTCCTTGAGATGGCTAGATGACCATTAGAAGCCAAACCTGATCCCACCATCTGATCAAGATGAAGGGGGTATACACCCCATTATTTCCACTCAACTATAGACAAAAATCATTCATCAGAGCCCTAGCCACCTAAGATGAGCCAAGAGCCATTTCCTAAGCTCCCAAGCTCATTCCTTGATAAATAAAATGCCATTCCTCGCCCATCCCAAAAATAGACACTCTCTTTTCCAAACTAACTATCCCATTTCTCCATCAAACTCAAATTAACTTTGTACACACCTTCCTTATGCCTCGCCGAGCAAAAAAATGAATCATCTCCCAAGATATTCGAGCATCGAGGTGGACTTTGATCAAAGTTGAGCTCCAAATCATTGGTTTAAGGATTTCTGAATGAACATCGAGGAATTAATCCAATTGCTCAACAAGGCTTCATCTCCACTGGATAATATTTCCTCAATCATTCAAGATGCCGGTCTTGAACTTCCATGAGGTATGCTTCCAAAACTGATCCTTAGGAAAAAATGGGTTGGAACTTTTTGAAGAAAACTTACATCTCATGTGATCTTGACCGTTGGATTCCCTTCGATCGATGTCATGAAGGTGTGGGATCCTTTTGGAGTTGATCTGAGCTCGAGTAAGCTTGAATGAAGTGAGTAATGTTGGATGGACACCATTCTTCCTCACTCTCATGATGTTAGATGATGCACCATCCATTCTGCATGATCAGAATGAGCTATCATGATTAGATCTACTAGATCAATCTAATTTAATCCTACAAAGCTATCAAATTAATTGTAGTCATCTAATCTTAGATCAGACGGAGGACGAGAAAGCCTATCCACCACCTCCACGTAGGCACTGAGTCGAATAAGTTTTAAGTAGCCAATCCTTCGACGCCACTTGGAAAGGCCATAACATATGGCCAATAGATTAGGCTTTAATTAGGCTTAATTAATCATTTTTAATGGCTGAAACTTCTAAAAATCATAACAAATCATAGAGAAATAAAAAATTCAAATAAAAACTTATTTTAATGGTATTTCAAAAGAAAATTAATTAATAATGATCTTAAATTATTTTGAACAGTAATTAAGGTTTAATTAGAAATTTAATTAGCTTAATTACTCCATAATGACTTGAGCAATTAATCCTAAATTTTGTGAGTTAATTTAATGGGATGACCTCTGCCTCCCATGATTTTCTAGGGATTTATTGCTCATTTAATTAAGAAAATTGACCAATTAAACCTTAACTACTCTTTTAAGTTAATTAATGATTTATGAATCCCATGAATAGTAATAAATCGATTAATTAAGTTTATTAATCATTGTTCAATAGTAAGTGAACTAAGGAATAGGGTTGGGACCACTTTCACTAAGTTCATTTCACCCATTTTTAAAATGAAATTAATTAAGATTTAACTAATTAATTAAATCACTTAAATAAATTGAAATCATAATCACATCACACCTAATTAATTAAACCAAGGATCTTTAGCTATTTAATAACCTAGAGGAGTTTAATGAAATTATGGTTAGTCCACATGTGTGAAAACAAAAATGGTAATTAATTAAGTCACTTAATTAACTATTAATCATGAGCCAATTGCATTAGGTCCACTTTATTTCCTAAGATCATTACAGGTTTATTTTCCATACATATCATGTTGGCTCATAATTATTTAGTTAATTACTTTAAGGTGACATATGTAAGGGTAATTAATTCATCTAATTAAGGGTTCAACTTAATTAACCCATAAAATCAACTTAATTACATTTCCTTTAATTAAATCAAATCACTAATGTAAATGGGTTTAAAATAGCAAGTGATGATTTCTCTTATCCTCTTGAAATCAAATCAAATACAAAACTTTATTAATAAAGAAGCTTTTGTTTGATTTAAATAGTTTTATTTGATTTGATTGTTCTTAAGAACTAGTTTGGTTGAATGAATAACATGCTTATATTTGATTGTCCTCTTCCAATCAGAAATTTGGTATGTCATTTGAATTCATGCATCCATCTTTTAAAAATCAAGTAAAATAAAAATGGATTTCCTTTATGTAAGTTTCTATTTAATTTAATTTAATTTATTATCACTATTAGATCAAATGTATATTTCAAAAGCTTATAAATGAATAATAATATGTGTTATGATGCTAGTTATAAATACATAAGAAATGCATGTGCTTATATAGCTTAAGTGTATGAATGTTGAGTTCACTATCCTTTATTCATGTGTTGATTTATATAAGATTGAATGGTAATTGGTATATAGTGAACATCCGGGAACACAAAGCTTTAGCTAGCCCCAAGGAGGTCATTTATTTACTCACTTCCCTTTTAATAATGGAACGTACCCATATGATTTCATTCTTATGTATTTCAACATTAGAATTTGGATAGAGCTTTAATTCATATATATAAGTGATTCAATCAAAAAATATACAATCTTTGCATGGCTTTCTTTCCCTCATTTATCTATATATCCATGTGTGTCCAAGAAAAGCAAGTATATAGCCTTGACATCTTGGGAATATGAGGCTTTAGTTTGCCCCAAGGAGGTCATTTGATTACCTCACTTCCCTAGTTTAACAATGACACATACTTGCCTATATCTTTGTACATGTACATGTGTATGTGATTAGTGAATGAAAATCTCATTTTACATTAAAATTGCATGCATTCATAATTGACTAAGTGGTCGAATTAAGTAGCCATATTATTTGGAGCTTACTTTATATGTTCAAGTATACAAATTTACATATGTTTGAATGCAAATGTGTATATAGTCTGGACAACTCAAGAATATGAGGCTTTAGCTAGCTTCTAGAAGGTCATTTGATTACCCCACTTCCTAGTTTAACAATGGCACATGCCTATTTAATTTCATTCTTATGTCCTTTTGTATAAGAATTTGGGATAAACTTTTAAATTAATATGTTTAAATAATTCAATCAAATAAAATATAAATTCTAAACATGAACATACATTCATCATTTAAGTGTGCTAAAATATGTTGCATGTATAGATACACTTAGGATTAAATTATATGCATGTTAGATGTGATGGAAAGGAATGATTTAATATATTTCATGTGGTAGTAATTTAATTAAGTTAATCTTAAGATGCCTTTCATTTTGAAAATGATTATTTAAAGTGAACCAAAACATAGGATTAATTAAATCATTTAATAAGCCATTCACTAAAGAGAACTAAATCAAATTAATATACTTTAAAAAGTGACTTAAGGTAGGGATGAAAGAGGGCAATCTTCCTTTCCTCTCTTTATAACACTTAGTTGCTAAGTGTAATCAAATGAAACAAAGGAAAATTGAAATTAAAAATTTCATGTCAATTAAACTACTACAAGTGAAATCAACTTTTCATGTTAAATAGAATCCTTCTACACAAAGAAAATACAACACTAATGCCTAACAAGACTTACACAATACACACATTAAAATTGAGTCACCACTTCTAGCTCTAAGTTGGGATGGTATGATGTGATGTATGTTTTGTTCTATGATGTATTATTTTAGATTGGATGTTAGGGTGTATGTTTTGTAGTCTGGATGATAAGCCAATATTAGCCTAGTCATATTTTCTATAGGGGATTAGGCTTAAGGATGCTTAAAAATAAACTGCTTGGGATTATATGTATATTTAGCTAACCTCTATTTTGTAGGTGTAGTTAAATTTATTTTTCCCACATAAATGTAATTTTTACAATAGAAACTAGGATTAGTACTATGGGAAATTAGGATGAGCAGTGGTCAGAAGGATTTATCCAGGGGTGCCCTGTGATGCCTTTGAAGCAAGCACCATCCAAATCAAAGAAGGAACCAAATCAAAAATGGAGATATGAAGAAAGAATACCACCATAGAATTTAATACAATTTTAATTATTCTATCATATTCTAGGTTGTATAAGGGTATAGCTCGACTACCCATCTTTTCTCTCTTCTGGTTGTATGGAGGTACCCGACCGCACCGGCCTTCTATTCTTTTATGATAGTTTAAATAATTTTTTGATGTTATGTTTACATTGTGCATTAGGAAGTTATGCTTTTCATAATTTCTTAAATGATTGATTCTTTAATGTGTGGCTTGGATACAATTAGGCTCTTAGGATAAAATAATAACTTTTCACACACAAATTTTAAACAACTCATAACCTCATCATAAACCCTACTAAACCCTAATCAAACCTAAACCCTAAACACAAAACCCTAAACCCTAAACACTACACCCTAAAAACCTAAAAACCTAAACCTAAACTAAATAAAACCTAAAATCAAAATAAATAATTAAACCTAAACCTAAATAAAATAAAATTCTAAACTGAAACCTAAACCTAAACTTAAAAATAAAATAAAATAAAAAATTAAAATAAACTAAAGTAAAAAAAATAAAACCTAAACTAAATTAAAAATAAAATCTAAATAAAATAAAACTAAAAATAAATGAAACCTATGATAAAACTAAATAAAAACTACCTAAAAACCTAAACCTAAAAATAAAACCTAAAAAAAATAAAAAATAAAACCTAAACCCTCTAAATGAAAACCTAAAAAAAAAATAAAATAAATAAAATAAAATAAACCTAAACCTAAACTAAATAAATAAAATAAACCATAACTAAAAAATAAAACCTAAAATTAAACATAAAATAAAAACCTAAAACCTAAATCTAAAAAAATAAATTGAAAACCTAAACCTAAACCTAAAAATAAAAAATAAAACCTAAACCAAAAAAATAAAATAAAAATAAAACACAACCAAAAAATAAATTGAAACCTAAAAAATAATACTAAATTAAAACCTAAACTGAAATAAATAGTCCTAAAATAAATAAACTAAACTAAATAAAAATACAAAATAAACCTAAATAAAAATTAAAAATAAAATAAACTCAAATAAATAAAAAATAAACTAAATAAACCTAAAACCTATCTGTTTACATAATTTTCTAAAAAAATCTTAAACCCTAAATCCTAAACCCTAAAACTAACCCTAAAACCTAAACCCTGAACCTACAACCCTAATCCTACAACCCTAAGCCGTAAAACCCTAAACTCTAAACCCTAAACCCTAAACCCTAAACCTTAACTTTAAACCCTAAACCCTAAACCCCAAACTATAAAGAACCCAAGTAACTAAATAAATTAAAAATAAACCTAAACCCTAAAAAATAAAATTAAACCTAAACCTAAACCCAGAATGGGCAAACCTTCTAAATATTATTGTCAACCGCTGACTAGTTCGTGGTGGAGAAGCGGGGTAGTGGTTATTGCAGGTGGTGGTGAGGATCCGGTCGGTGGATATGGAGGTGGTAGTCGCAGTGGTGGTTGTCAAGCGTAAGGTGTGATGGAGGTTATATCAATGGTGGTGGAGAGGGAGAGATCGATCGATGGTGGATCTCGACACTTGAAAAAGGTGGTTCATGGGAACTGGAGAATGGCCCATCCGATCACTTATGAAATTGTGTCTTTAATAGAAATGGTTCTAGTTATCCAGGGTTTTTTATTTGTTCTATGCATGCTCATTTTTTATCTATGCCATCGTGTGTGTCTTAGAAAACTTGGTGTGCTACTTGGTTGATGAAATCAAAAGAAGAAATGTTGAATGTGAATTTATTCTCTATTTAAAACCATAAACCCTAAACTAAAACATGAACCTAAACCTAAAACCTAAACCTTAAACCTAAACCCTAAAACCATAAACCCTAAACCATAAAGCAAACTCTAAAACCCTAAACCCTAAACCCTAAACCAAAAGAAAAACAATAAACCCTAAACCTTAAAAGGTAAAAACTAAACATAAACTAGATTCAACATAAAATAAAATAAATAAATAAACATAAACTAAAACCAAAACCTAAACCTAAACCTAAAAAGAAAAGAAAATAAAAAATAAAAACTAAACTAAAATAAAATAAATAAAGACCTAAACTAGACTAAAAAAATAAAAAACCTAAATAAAATAAAAATTAAACATAAAATAAAAATAAAATAAAATAAAATAAATACTAAATAAAAACAAAAACCTAAAGATTAAACCTAAAAATAAACTCAAAAATAAATAATAAATAATAAATAAACCCTAAACAAAAACAAAACCTAAACCTAAAATAAAAATAAAATAAACCTAAAACTAAATTAAAATAAACTAAACTAAACAAATAAAAGCTAAAGCTAAACCTAACCTTAAACCTAAACTAAATAAAATAAAATAAACTAAAATAACCTAAACTTGAACTAAAATAAAACCTAAAAATAAACTTAAAATAAAAAACCTAAAACCTAAACCTAAAAAAATAAAATAAAAACCTAAAAATAAAAAATAAAACCTCAACCTAAAAAATAAAATAAGAATTAAACAATGTTAAAAACAAACCTAAACCTAAACCAAAAAAATAAACTAAAATAAAAATAGAAACTTTAAATGAACCTAAAATAAATAAATAAAATAAACCTAAATCAAAATAAAAAATAAACTAAACTAAAAATAAACCAAATAAACCTAATGTGCTGGTTTAATTTAAAATAATAATAATAATCCCTAAACCCTAAACACCAAACTAACCCTAAACTACTTGATCTTCTAAACCCAAAACCCTAAACCTTAAATCCTACCCAAAATCTAAATCAAAACCTAAACTTTCCATACCTCCTCCTCTAAACTAAACCCTACTCTAACTAAACCTAAACCCCACTCTAACCCTAAACCTTACCCTCTCACTAAACCTCCACTCCTAAATAAACCAATAACCTAAACCTATTGTCTAAACTAAAATAACCTTAAACTCTAACCTAAATCATTAATACTAAACCTTAAACCCTCCCTAAACTTAAAAATCTGTTACCCATCGTGGATCTATGCCTATAACTCTTTTAACTATAACCATAAACCTAAACTATAACCCTAACCTCCACTAACACTAAAACCCTAATCTAACTACTCTTAACCTAAACCTAAAAACCTCTAACCTCAAACTAATAAAATAAGCTAACCTTAATAAACCATAAAGTTCTAAAGCTAAATACTAAACCCAAACCTACCACAAAATCCTAAACCAAACCCTAAAAACCTAAACCCACAAAACTAAATCCTAGATAACCCTAAACTAACCTAAACCTTAAGTTAATAAAATAAACCTAAACCCTGACCATAAAAAGTATAAAACCCTAAAACATAAAGCTAAACCTAAACCAAAAAAAACTCTAAACCCTAATCACAATCCTAAATAAAAATAAAACTAAATGAAATGTAAAATAAAATAAATAAATGACCCTAAAACTTAAATGATGTAAAAAATAAATAAAAGTAAAGCTAAACCAAAAAATAAAATAAAATAAACTAGTAAAAAATTAAAATAAAATAAAATAAAAACCTATATTAAACTAAAAAAAATGAAGATAAGAATAAAAAACCTAAATAAAATAAAAAATAAACATAAAATAAAAAAATAAATAAAATAAATAAACCTAAACAAAAAAAATAAAACTTAAACTTAAAAAATAAACTTAAAATAAAATAAAAAAAATAAAAAAATAAAACCTATATACCCTAAACTAAAAACCTAAACCTAAAATAAACTAAACTAAAATAAATAAAACTTAAACCTAAAATAAACTAAACCTAATAATCTGAATAAAATAAAATAAATTAAAATAAATAAAACTAAAAATTAAAACTAAAACCTAAACCAAAGAAAATGAAATAAAAACCTAAACTTAAAATTTAAAGTAAATAATAAAACCTAAACCTCAAAAATAAACATAAGCCTAAACCTAAATAAAAAAACTAAAGTAAAACACTAAAAATAAATAAACCTAAAAAAATAAACTAAACTAAATAAAAATAAAAAAACTAAAATAAATAAAATAAACTAAATATTTCTAAACCAAAGTATTTAATTTAAAAAAAACTCTAAACCCTAATCCTAAAACCTAAACTCTAAACCCACTAACTCTAAACCCTAAACTACCAAACCTAAACTAAACCTAAACCTAAAGTAAAAAATAAAACCTAAACATAAAATAAAATAAAATAAACCTTAAATAAAAATAAACCTAAATCTAAACCTAAACCTAAACCTAAAAATAAACTAAAATAAAAACTTAAACTAAATTAAATAAATTTAAAAAAATAAACTAAATTAAATAAATAAAAGTAAAATAAATTAAATGAAAAATAAAATAAACTAAAATAAATAAAACATTAATGGTTGAATTTAAATTTGTTTCTAAAAAAAACACCAAAACCCTCCCTAAACTAAACTTAACTCCACCACCCCACTCAGACCTACAAAGCCTAAATCCTAACCCACCCAAACCTCCCACTAAGCTACCCTAAAATGCTAAACCCTAAACCTACCACACCCTAAATCCTAAACCTTCTAAAACCCAGTTAATGCTAAGCCCAAACCCACTCTCTAAACTCAAACCTAAACCTAAACTTAAACCTAATAAAATAAATAAAACTTAAACCTAAATAAAATAAAATAAACTATAAAATTAAACTAAAATAAAAAACAAAATGTAAACCTAAACCTAAAATAAAATAAAATAAAATAAAACAAACTAAAATAAAATAAAGAAAACTAAAACTAAACTAAAACTAAAATAAAAAAGAATAAAAGCCTTAATAAAATAAAACCTAAACGTGAATAAAATAAAACTAAATATAAACCTAAACCTAAAATAAACCTTAAAATAAACCTAAAAATAAATAAAACCTAAACTCTAAACATTTTAAAAAAATCTAAAACTAAAATAAAATAAAATTAACAAAATAAAATATACCTAAACCTAAACTAAAATAAATAAACCTAAAAAACTAAATAAACTTGACAAAATAAAATAAACTAAAAATAAACCTAAACCTAAACTATAAAATAAAACCTAAAATAAAAACCTAAAACCTAAACAGAAAAAAATAACATAAAAACCTAATCCTAAACTTAAAAATAAAATATAAACCTAAAATAATAAAATAAAAATAAAACTCAACTAAAAAATAAACCTTAACCTAAAAAATAAACTAAAATAAAAAACCTAAACTAAAATAAATAAACTAAACAAAATAAAAATAAAAAATAACCTTAAAAAAAATTTAAATCAAATCAAATCAAATAAAAAATAAATAAATAAACTTGAACCTACTAGTTTACTTAAATTTTTTTTAAAATAACCCTAAACCCTAAACCCTAAACCATTAACCTTAAACCCTAAATCCTAAAACTAACCTTAAACCTTAAACCCTAAACCCCACCCACAGGTAAAGGCATCTTATGGATCAGGAGGAGCCAGGTTACAACCGTGGTGGTGGAGGAGGGAGAGATCCTACTACTCGAGAAGCGGGGAGGTTCTCAAGGGAACTGGAGAAACTAAAGAATGGTCGAACTGATCTGTTGCTTATAGAACTATGCCTTTACAGTAGAAATGGTTCTAGTTATCTAGGGTTTTTGATTTGCTCTATGCGTGCTCATTTTTTATCTATGTCGTCGCTTGTGTCTTTGAAATCATAAAGCCTCTATCAAAATGAAGTGTCTAAAATGAAATAAAATTTGAAAAGATTTTACATCTATAGATTAACATATCATACCACTCATGCTCTAGTCTCTTAGGGAGTGTGTTTAGACTTTAGTATATTTCTAAATAAATAACTACCCCCAGCTCTCTTGCAATTAAGCATAATACCATGGATTTAAAATCGTGAGTTAACTCCACCCAAGCACTTATAAGTCCAGAAGTTGGATAATTTATTCTCACTTATGGAGGTAAACCCTTATGTACACCTATCACTTAGATTTAGGTCGTGCTTTAGCTTGTCCTAAAGCTCCCTAGATTTAAGATCCGAGGTATCTATTTCCTTTGGGCTATGAGCATAAATTCTCACTTTTAGGCGTTACCACAACCTTGTGTTGGTGGATTATAAGCCCTAGTAATCTAATTAAATTTCAACTCAAAATATATAAATCTCTTCAACTTCAAAATTATAAAGCCCAATCATATGATAAATGCTCACTAGGCTTCAAAGTATCATGAGCATTTCATACTTATTTCATTTGGATTCCAAAATTAAATCTTCTCCTTGAACATTCCCAATTGATTTTTCAAATACAATTAATCCTTTGATAGTCTAACCTTAAAATCTTTGGAGATGATAGCTTTAATTCTAAGATGTAACTATGGAGGCTTTCCTCCATAGAAACTTAAGAAAGCATAAACCCTACTTTATTCATCAATGTAAAGTAGTGGAAAAATCTCTGGATCATGCCTTAGGAGTCCTTATTACATGATTAGGCTCATTGTAGGGTGATGCATCTATCTTTGAGATAGTACATCAAACCTCAATGTACGATCACCTCAAAAGTACAATAGTGGTTCTTTGACTCATAATGTTGACGATATACTTTGGTCAACCAACACCTAACATGTATCTACCAACATCCACGTAATGTAAAGAGGCGGTTATCCCTAAGAGTAAGTCTTCATCTGAATGTAACTCTTAAGATGTCTTTCTGGCATGCCTCCTCTTTAGGACTTAAGCATCTCTAGATCAAGTAAGGCCTTGATTAGAGATTCCTCATCTCTTTGGATAAGACATGGGTGTTGTATATGCTTAACGTAGAGGGAAACTTTGTTAGGTGAGCTAGGACATTGTAATCAACTCTAGCTTTGTCATCCACAAGCATAACCATGGGTGGAGCATCCTAAGGAGGGGCTATCTGCTCATTAGAACCAATGACTTTCTTACCCTTATCTTGAGGTGCTACCCTAATAAAATAAAAAATAAATAAAAACCTAAACCTAAATAATAAACCTAAAAATAAAACCAAAACCCTAAACTAATAAAAAACTTAAACCTAAAATAAAAATAAAATAAACCTAAACCTAAATTAAAATAAACTAAACTAAAATAAATAAAACCTTAACCTAAACCTAAAATAAACAACCTAAACCTAAACATAAACTAAATAAAATAAAATAAACTAAAAAATAACACATAAAAATAAACCTAAAACCCAAACCTAAAAAAATAAAATAAAAACCTAAACCTAAACCTAAAATTAAAAATAAAAATAAAACTCAACTAAAAAATAAACTAAAATTAAAAACCTAAACTAGAATAAATAAACCTAAAATAAATAAACTAAACTAAATAAAAATAAAAAATAAACCTAAATAAAAATAAATAAATTATTTAAAATAAATAAACAAAAACCCAATAAACTATATAAACTTAAACCTACTAGTTTACTTAATTTAAAAAAAAATTATTTAGCCTAAATCCTAAACCCAAAACCCTAAAACCTAAACCCTAAACCTTAACCCTAAACCTTAAACCCTAAAATAAAAAATGCTAAAACTTTAAACCCTAAACCCTAAACCCTAACCATAAACTCTAAACCCTTTACCCCAAACCTTAAACATAAACCTAAAATAACTAAATAAATTTAAAAATAAACAAAAACCCTAAAACTTAAGAAACCTAAACCTAAAACTAAACACAACATAACCTAGATGGTAGGAACATCATCGTCAACCAAGCTCAGTCTAGATCTAGCTAGGGAGTCGAAGGCAGAGGAGGCTGTTATCTCAGTGGTGGTGGGGGATTTGGAGGTGGTGGTGGTCAGAGCAGTGGTAGTTATAGAGGCAAGAGGAGCGATGGAGGTTACCTCCATGGTGGTGGCAGAGGGAGAGATCAGGGATATGATGGTGGATCCCACTACTCGAGAGACTGGGGTGGTTCTGATGAGGACTCGAGAAACTGAAGAATGGCAGATTCGATCTACTACTTATGGAACTGTGTCTTTATAGTAGAGACGGTTCTAGTTATCTAGGGTTTTTGATTTTCCCTATGCGTGCCCATTTTTTATTTATGTTGTCGCTTGTGTATTAGAAAACTTAGTGTGTTACTTAGCTGATGAAATCAAAAAAAAGAAATGTTGAATCTAAATTTATTCCCTTTAAAAGAAAACCCTAAACCCTAAACTAAAACCTAAACCCTAAACCTAAAACTCAAACCTAAAACCTAAACCATAAATCATAAAAATAAAAGAAATTAGTAAAAAAATTAAGAAAACCCTAACCTAAACCCCACCTTAAATAAACCATAAAACCCTAAAACCCTAAAATCTCTTCCACCCTAAACTAAACAAAACCCTAAAATCTAAACCTAAACCCTAAACCCTAAACCCTAAACCTAAACTCCCCTACCCACTCTAAGTCCTACCCACCTAAACCTAAACTAAACCCACTAAACCCTACACCCTAAAACCTAAATTCCTAAACCTAAACTAAATAACATTAAAATAAAGTAAAAAAATAAACCTAAACCTAAATAAAATAAAATAGTAAAATAAAATAAAAACCTAATCTAAAACTTAAACCTAAACCCAAACCAAAACCTAGAAATAAAATAAAACAAAAAAATAAAACTAACCTAAAATCAAAACCTAATCTAAACTAAAATAAAATAAACCTAAGAATAAAACTTAAAAAAAAAAATAAATAAAATAAAAAATAAAATAAACCTAAAATAAAATAAAATAATAACAAAATAAAAACCTAAACCTAAAAAATAAACTAAAAAATACAAAAAAAATAAAACCTAAACCTAAACCTAAACCTAAAATAAACAAAATAAAATAAACCTTAACCTAAACATAAAATAAACTAAACTAAAATAAACAAAACTTAAACCTAAAAATAAAACCTAAAAATAAACCTAAAATAAAAAACATAAATGTAAGCAAATAATAAATTAAAAGCATAACCCTAAACCTAAAAATAAAAAATTAAACCTAAACTTAAAAAATAAAAATAAAATAACCTAAGCTACAGAAAAACATAAACCTAAACCTAAACCTAAAATAAACAAACCTTAAAAAACAAAATAAAAATAAAAAATGAAGCTCAATAAAAATATAAAATAAAAAAATAATAATAAATAGAATAAACTAAAAGAAACCTAAACCGACTGGTTTACCTATTTTTAAAAAAAAACACTAAACCTTAAGCCCTAAACCCTAAACCTTAAACCCTAAACCCTAAACCTTAAACCCTAAACCTTAAACCCTAAACCCTAAAACTAACCCTAAACCCTGAATCCGAGGCCTACAACCCTAAAACAATAAACCCTAAAATAAAAGGGTACTTTGGATAATAAACTAAATAAATTAATTCTTATGCTAAAATAAATGGATAAGAATTACTATAAGTATGGAAATTGATCAAGAAGAAATAAATGAACTAGACTCAAGTTTAAATGCAATGGATAAGGAAAAAACTAAATGCAAGTAATTAAATTATCTAGAAGAAATAATTTCATGAAAATTGGAAAATAATGTAAATTAATTATGGAAAAATATTTTAAAATTCAAAATAAATAAGATGAAAATAATTCAGCAAATATATTAATTTTTGTGATCTTTAGTCTATTTTATTTTACAAGTCCAATGAAAACTCTCAAGCAGTCAAATTGATATGACTTTCTCGATTTAATGAAGTAAGTTAAGTCTCGATGAATTTCTTGAAATACTTAAAATAAGTAATTAGTAACTTTAAGAAAATATATTTTTTTCTATAAAAATTAAAATTAATGATTAATATGAATAATTCATCATACAAAGAAAATGTTAATCTTTATTACAAAAGCTTTGTTATCATCAAATCAAATGGTGAGAGATGTAAAGTGTATTCTTAACAATCTCTGCCTATTTTATGATGACAAATTGATGTTAGTGTAAAGGGTAAAAATTATATTATTAAGATTTTTCTCCCCCTCAATAAATGCATATGTGATAAAATAAAATTATAATCAGCATCATTTGTGATAATCTCCAACATTACTTTTTCTCTTCCTTTTAACATCATCAAAATTTTAAAATACAAGTTGATTATATCAACAAATCCCCCCTCTTAAGTTCTAGAATTAAATTAAGCATGTGATGATAAAGATAAATAAAAATTAACATGCTTGATATTATCTCACGTTTAATGTAACCCAACTTGATTTTTTTTAAAATATTTAACTAACTTTGATTAGACATGTAAATGAAAGAAAATGTCATATGTGATGAAAATATACAACTAAGCATAAGAAAAATACAAACATGTTTCTAAAATAAATTTTTTTTTGATATTCTACAACTTAGCTAATCAAAATGAATAATATTTTGAAAGTAATGATAAGTTATGATATCAACTAAAATTATCTTATCATCAAATCAAATGCAATTGTATTAAATGTTAAATTTAGCATAAAGGCTAAAAATTATAGATTTTCATGAATAATGAAGATAGATATTACAAGCAAATTTCCAATCATTCAAAATGATTCATAAAGCTAATTTTATATTTGTTCCAATTTAATGCATAAAAGCTAATTTATGAATCATATCCATTATTTAACATAAGCTAAGGAAACTTAGTAATCATAAACTATACTAAGAAATGATTAGTTTCAAATTAAGCATACTTAGCTTAGATCACAAAACTTATGCAGAATAAGCTTGCTAAAATCAATAAACTAACAAAAATCAAAATTTATTAAAGGGGCATAAGAGATCAAATCACATATAAAATTGTAAATATCAATTATGTAAACCATATTATATTCAAAACTAGAAACTAATTATGTTTTTCGTTTTAGTTTTTATGATATTTTTAAAAACATGTTTGTTTGATGTGTTTTTTATGTTTTTTTAATTTCCAAAAATAAATAATAATATTTTTAAAAACACTTAAAACTGCTTTTAGATGTTTAGAGTGTTTTAAAAAATAATAATAGCCATCAAATATGTTTTACTTTGAAATAAAATATAAACAAAATAAAATATAAATATAAATAAAAAATTAAAAATAGAATTGATCTCACATCCCTTTTTAAAGATTAAAAGATCTACATAGGGTAACAACTAAATTTACTTATCATGAATTTTAGAAAAATTAAAATTGAATCTAAAAAATTCATTGGTAAAATAATGTAAAACTCATAAAGTCTATGAAAATATTATTCCAAAATAAGTCAAATAATATTTAAAATATGAATTTGATGTGATTTATAGAATTATTTTTAAATCATATTTAAAAATAACTCATTTATTGAAAAAATAAATAAAATATTAAGCTTAACTAAAGTAGTTATACATGAAGAATGAAACATAACTAATCATAAGACCTAAATACATGTAAGGAAGGTATTAATGAATAATACAAAATATGTTACCTCATATCATTCCTTCTTGTATACTATTATAATTAAATGTTGCTTTGTATACCTCAATTATTGACTTATCTTCACTAGTCTATCACAATCCAATAATACAATCTCATTTCCTAGATTTTGGTATCCAAGAAATCTTGGATCTACTAAAAGTAGTAGCATTTCAAATATTTGAATAAGTAGATGATGGACAATGCAACTTAGTTCCCTTATGAATCCAAATGCACAAAGATGAAGCATTTAATTATATTGATCTCCAAAATGAACAAACATATGAAACATGACCTTGCCTACAATAAAAGTGTATAACATTGGGCAATGCATGCATAAATGAATTATAACTTCTAGGTTTAATTTTAAGAATAAACTAACATGCATGTTAGATGCATAAGAATTTAAAGTATGTGAATTTCATAAACGTTGCTTGCATGACATGAATGGATTTGAATGTAAAGCATGAGAGAAACTAAAAGTTGATGAAGAAAAAGATGTCATTTAATTTACTTCTAATATTAGTATTCTCTCCTTTAAACTTTTAATCTCATTAAAGGTACTTTGGATAATTAATTGAATAAATAAATGCTCATGTTAAAATAAATGGATAGAAATTATTATAAGTATGAAAATTGATTCAAGAAGAAATTAATGAACTAAACTCAAGTTTAGATGTAATGGATAAAGCTAAACTAAGTGCTGGTAGTCAAATTATCCAGAAGAAATAATTTCATGAAAATTGGAAAATAATGTAAATTAAATATGGAAAAATGTTTTAAAAATCAAAATAAATAAGATGAAAATAATTTAGCAAAAATATTCGTATTTGTGAGCTTTAATTTCTTTTATTTTACAAATCCTATGATAATTTTTAAATAGCCCTTGTCCAAACTAATATGACTTTCCCGCTTTAATGAAGCAAGTTGAGTCTGATGAATTTCTTGAAATACCTTAAATAAATATTTAGTAACTTAAGGAAAATGTATTTTTTATCTATAAAAATTTAAATTAATAATGATAATCATAATGATTAATTCAAATAATTTATCCTACAAAAAATATTAATCTTTATTACACAAGATTTTTTATTATCAAATCAAATGGTGAGAGATATAAAGTGTATTTTTAACAATCTCTCCGTATTTTAACAAGGCCATGGATATTCTTGAGAAGAATCTCAATAGCATGTTGTTTGAACAGTTATGGTTAGCATTTCATGCTCAGGTTATGCCACCTGAGAATGTAATTAATAAGGGACTCATTGAGTTTTTGTTTTTCTACAATGAGGTTGCCTACAATTACCCTCTGTTGAGCTCTAGCAAACCTCTTGAGGAAGAGGTGCTCTAACACAGCAAAAGTCTTCACCAAACCGTTAGGCAGTTTGGCGTACCAATCAAACGCAACATGATAGACGCTACAAAAAAAAGAGGACTGTGTTGTCATCGGTGAACACCTCTAAAGTGTGCAATGTGTTATCGTGGGTTCCCACTGCCATCAAAGACCTTGAAGGATGGTGGCACAAAACCCTAAATAAAATAAAATCTAAATAATAACCTATCCATAAAAAATAAACCTAAAAATAAATAATAAAAACCTAAACCCTAAACTAAAAGTTGAAAAACCTAAACCTAAAATAAACAAAATAAAATAAACATAAACCCAAACAAAAATAAATAAAACCTAAACTTAAAAATAAAAAATAAAACCTAAAAATAAAAATTAAAATAAAAACAAAACTAAGCTAAAAAATAAACATAAACCTAAACCTAAACCTAAAAAATAAACTAAAATAAAAAAACCTAAACTAAAATAAATTAAGCTAAAATAAATAAACTAAACTAAATAAAAATTAAAAATAAACTAAAATAAATATAAAATAAACTAAATAAACCTAAATGGGTTTTAATCTTAAAAAACCCTAAACACTAAACCCTAAACCCTAAACCTACCAAAAAACCCTAAACCCTAAATCCTAAAACCCTAACCCTAAACTAACTCTAAACTAAGCCATAGTGACCATCTGACACTATACCCTAGCCCTAAAGCTAAAGCCTAAAACCCTAAATCCTATGCCTAAACTAACCTAAACCCTAAACCCTAAACTATAACCCTAAAAACTACCACCCCCAACCCTAATAAAACCCTAAATCATAAAACCCTAAACCCTAAATAATCCCAAAACTAAAAACTAAATAAAACCTAAAAATAAAATAAATAAATAAACCTAACCTAAATAAATAATAATAATAAAATAAAATAAAAACCTAAACTAAAACTTAAACTTATACCTAAAAATAAAATAAATTAAATTAAAGAATAAAAAACCTAAATAAAATAAAAACTAAACGTAAATAAAAATAAAATAAACCTAAAATAAAATAAAATAAAAACTAAATAAAACCTAAATCAAAAATAAAAAAATAAACTTAAAAATAAACAAATAAAAAAAACTAAAAAAAAAAAATAAAATAAAATAAAAGAAGATAAAACTAAACTAAACTAAAATAAACCTAAACCTAATCCTAAAATAAACTAGACATTAACTAAATAAAATAAAATAAAGTAAAAATAAACCTAAACATACACTAAAAAAAATAAACCTAAAAATAAAAACATAAAACCTAATCCTAAAAAAATAAAATAAAAATCTAAACATAAACCTAAAAATAAAAACTAAAACCTAAACCTAAATAACCAATCTAAAAAAATACACATAAAGCTAAACTAAACCTAAAAAATAAACTAAAATAAAAAACTTAAACTAAAAAAATAAAAAATAAACTAAAAAAAACCTAAACCTACAAATTTACTTAATTTAAGAAAAAAAACACTAAACCTTAAACCCTAAACCCTAAACTATAAATCTAAAATAGTAAACCCTATACCATAACCCTAAACCCTAAAACTAACTTTAAACCTTGAATCCTAAACCTACAACCTTAAACCCTAAACCCCAATCACTAAGAATAAAAAACCTAAATAAAAAAAACAAACTTTAAAATAAAAATAAAATAAAATAAAAACTAAATAAAATCTTAAACATAAAAAATAAACTTAAAATAAATAAAAAATAAAACCTAAACTCTAAACAAAAAGAAATCTAAACCTAAAATAAAAATAAAATATATAAAATAAAATAAACCTAAACCTAAGTAAAATAAACTAAACTAAAATAAATTAAACCTAAACCTAAACCTAAAATAAACTAAACATAAACCTAAACCTTAATTAAATAAATAAAATAAACTTAAACCTAAACTAAAAAATAAAACCAAAAAATAAACTTAAAATAAAAACCTAAAACCTAAACCTAAAAAAAATAAAATTAAAACCTGAACCTAAACCTAAACCTAAAAATAAAAAATAAAACCTAAACATTAAAAAAAATACAAAAATAAAACTCAACTAAAAAATAAACCTAATCCTAAAAAAAACAAAAAAAACCTAAACTAACATAAATAAACATAAAATAAATCAACTAAACAAAATAAAAATAAAAAGTAAACCTAAATAAGAATAAAAAATAAAATAAACTCTAATAAATAAAAAATAAACTAAATAAACCTAAAACTACCAGTTTAATTAATTTAAAAAAAAGCCTAAACCCTAAATCCTAAACCTTAAACCCTAAACCCTAATAGTAACCCTAAACCCTAAACCCTAAACCTACAACCCTAAACCCTAAACCCTAAACCATAAAACCCAAAATCCTAAACCTTAAACCATAAACCATAAACTATAAACCCTAAACCCTAAACCCTAAACCCTAAACCCTAAACCCTAAACCTTAAACCCTAAACCCTAAAACCCTAAAACCCTAAACCCTAATCCCTAAATCCTAAACCCTAAACCCTAAACCCCTAACCATAAACCCTAAATGCTAAACCCTAAAATAACCCTAAAACCTAAACCCTAAACTAAACCTATACCATAAGAATGGGCAGAACCTTAACAGCAGGAACATCACCATCAACTAGGCTCAGTCTAGATCTAGCGGTGGAGGCAAAGGCAAAGGTATTGATTATCGTAGTGGTGGTGGGGGATCTTGAGGTGTTGGTGGACATGGAGGTGGTGGTCAGAGTAGTGGTGGTTATAGAGGTAAGAGGAGAGACGAAGGTTATAGTCATGGTGGTGGTAGAGGGAGAGATCAGAGATATAATGGTGGATCACGCGAATCAAGAGGATGGGGTGGTTCTGATGGGAATTAGCAAAACTAAAGAATGGCTTATACGATCTGCTACTTATGGAACTGTGTCTTTATAATAGAGACAGTTCCATTTATCTAGGGTTTTTGATTTGCTCTATGGGTGCTCATTTTTTATCTATGTCCTCGCTTATGTCTAAGAAAACTTAGGGTGCTACTTGGTTGATGAAATTGAAAAGAAGAAATGTTGAATCTAAATTTGTTCTCTATTAAGAAAAACTTTAAACCCTAGACCCTAAACCCTAAACTAAAAAAACCCTAAACCTAAACACTAAACCCTCAAAAAAACAAACCCCAAACCACCCTAAACCCTAAACCCTAAACCCTAAAACTCTAAAAACCTAAACCTAAACTAAATAAAACCTAAAAATAAAATTAATAAAAAAACATAAACCAAAAATAAATAAATAAATAAAATAAAAACACAAAATAAAACCTTCACTTAAACCTAAAAAGAAATTAAAATAAAAATAAAACTAAACAAATAAAATAAAAGAAATAAACACTTAAACTAAACTAAAAAATAGAAATCCAAAATAAAATAAATACTAAACCTAAAATAAAGATAAAATAAACCTAAAATAAAATAAAATAAAAATAAATAAAAACCTAAACCTAATAATAAATAATAAATAAAACCTAAACCCTAAACTAAAAAAAACCTAACCTAAATTAAAAATAAAATAAAATAAACCTAAACCTAAACCTAAACTAAAATAAATTAAACTAAAATAAAGAAAACCTAAATCTAAACTTAAAATAAACTAAACCAAAACCTAAACCTAAACTAAATAAAATAAAATAAACTAAAAATAAACTTAAAGCAAAAATAAAAATAAAACCAAAAAATAAACCTAAAATAAAAACCTAAAACCTAAACTTAAAAAAAATAAAATAAAAACCTAAATGTAAATGTAAAAATAAAAAATAAAACCTAAACCTAAAAAATAAAATAAAAATAAAACTCAACTACAAATAAACCAAAACCTAAAAAATAAACTAAAATAAAAACTCAAATAATAAAAAATAAACTAAATAAACATAAACCCTGATTTGTTAATTTAAAAGCCTATACCTAAATCTAAATCCTAAAACCTTAAAGCCAAAACCAATAACCTAAAACTAACCCTAAACCCTAAACCACCCAACCCTAACCTAAACCTAAACCATAAATTCGTAAACCCTAAACCCTAAACCCTAAATTGTAAAGCCTAAACCGTAAACTTTAAATACTAAATCCTAAAACTAACCTTATACCCTAAACCCTAAATCCTAAACCCTAAAACCCTGAACCCTAAACTATAAACCCTAAAACCATAAACCCTAAACCCTAAACCCTAAACCCTAAACCCTAATCCCTAAACTAACCATAAACCCTAATCATTAAGAATGGACAAAACCTTGACGACAAGAACATCATGGTCAACTAGGCTCAGTATAGATCTGGCGATGGAGGCAAAGGAGGTGGCAGTTATCGTGATGGTGGTGGGGAATCTAGAGGTGCTGTTGGATATTGAGGCAGTGGTCAGAGCAATGATGGTTATGGAGGCTGGAGGATCGACATTAGTTACAACTATGGTGGTGGCGTAGGGAGAGATTAGGGATATGATGGCCGATCGCTACTCGAGAGGCAGGGGTGGTTTTGATGGGAACTGGGGAAACAGAAGAACAGTTGATCCTATCACATGTTTATGGAACTGTGTCTTTACAGTAGAGATGATTCTACTTATCTAGGGTTTTGATTTGCTCTATGGGTGCACATTTTTTATCTATGCCATTGCTTGTGTCTTAGAAAACTTGGGGTGCTATTAGGTTGATGAAATCAAAGAGAATAAATGTTGAATCTGAATTTGTTCTCTATTAAAAAAACTTTAAACTCTAAGGCTTAGACCCTAAATCCTAAATTAAAACCCTAAACCTAAACCTAAACCCTAAACACTAATCCCTAAAAGCTAAACCCTAAACACTATATCCTAAACCTCAAACAATAAAACTTAAAACCCAAAACCCAAAAACCTAATCCCTAAACCCTAAAACATACAACCCTAAAAGAAACCCTAAACCCTAAACCCCAAACCCTAAACCCTAAACTAACCTTAAACCCTAAACTAATCCTAATTAAACCCTAAACCCTAAACCTTGAATAAATATATCATTAGGAGTAGATCTAAAAAATGACCTAATCCTAACATAGTTATGGTGGCTAAAGAAAATGTTTTCAAGAGACTTTCCCTTGACTATTAAAGATTTGAATACCCTAAATCCTAACCCTAAATAATATTATATTACTATATATTATAGTGTAATGTAGCATCATATATTTGAGCATGTAGTGATGTGTGTTTGGATATTATAAGATGTTTTCAAATATTTTAGTATATTATGGTATTGTGTCATATAGTTTATATTAATATAAATAATTAAAATATTAATTTAATAAATCAAATGATAAAATTTGTTAAATTTGAAGTGGGAATTAGGTTGTAGTACCAAAGGTGTGCTACACCACTTGTAGTTTAAAAAGTATGATTTTATGTTCAAAATAAATATTATATGTTGTAGCATAGTATAACATCATATATTATAATATATTGTTTTGTTCATTTTAAATTATTTAACAATCATGTAGTCGAGCCTACACTAGCATTATTTATAAAAATGTTGATTTAGACTTAAAAATGGTGGAATTTGGCCAAATTCATAATAGGTATCACAATATATTGTTTCAATTTAAAATATGTAAGCACGACTAAAATATATAGTTTTTTATTATTTAGACTAATTTTATAATTTTTTATCTTAAGGAAGCTTTTGTGATGTGATATGTAATATAATCTAATGTAACATGTTATAGTGTATTATTATATAGGATGCCATAACATAATGTATAATCTTGCATAATAGCATACCATTGTGTATTACTACTTGTTGTTTAGCATATTTTTAGTTTGTTATAGTATGATGTAGTAGAGTTTGTATTAGTATAATTCATAAAAATACTGATTTGTAGGCTGAGATAATGGGATTTGGCCAAAATTAAGGTAAGCTTTAGGGAACATCATTGGGGGTGTGCTATGGTGTATCATTTAATCAAAAGAATGGAATTCTACATCCAAAATAAATGTTGATTTTTCAAACAAAGTTTTTAAATTTTTGCTTAAAGTGATTGATTTTAAAGTGTAATGTAAGATAACATATTATATGAAAGCATACTAAAATATAATGTACATAATAATATAACTTCACATTTATATGAATGTGGTGGTGTGTTACAAAATGTTAGTGTATATTTTAGTATATTTTACTTTGTTATAATACATTGGGTCAAAACTCACAAAAAATGTTAATTTGATGGTTGAGATGGAAGAATTTGGCCAAATTCACCACACAGCAAAAAAACCAAAATTATGCTATTTTGTACCATTTCTAATAGAAAAATAACAATTTTACATCCAAAATGAACATTATTCATATTTTGAGAAAATTTTGTTATTTGTTCCTTTTAAGTGATTTTAATGAGGAGTAATGTTAGAAGATATATTATATTATAGTAAATTTTAATATAACATCATATATTATAATATAATATAGTGTGTTAATTCACACTATATTATGTTTAGCATGATATTGTATAGTTAGTTTGAGCTTGCACAATCACAAATCATAAAATGTTACTTAGAATGTTAAGATGATGTAATTTGATTGAATACATTGTTAGGCTTTTGTTGAAGTATTATAGGTGTGCATAAGATAAAAAAAATAAGATGAGAATTCCATGTGAAGCACATGGAGGGAGATCCACTAGGAGATTAGACATGACATGTGAGTGGTCTATGTCAAAGGAATAGAAGAAGATAATCTGTTGGGGATAAGGTTTGAATTTGATTTGATTATATGATTTATGGAAAGAAGATCTGCTTGGGATAAGAATCTATAATCCACCAGGGATTAAGATCAAATCAACTTTATTTTGTTTTATTTTAATTGATGCGGAGGCATGTCTGTTAAAGATATGGGCTTGAGTCTGCTGGGGATTGGGTATATGAACCTTCTACTAGAAAAGAATGTTTTGGCTATCTACAAGGGATTAGGATTGGAGTTTTATTTTATAGAATTATTTGAGGATGTATCTACTGAGGATAAGTGGTTGGTTGGATTTCTTTGATTTAGACTCTATTGGAGGACTTGATTTAATTTGGCTCCACTAGGGAGGTTGGTTTTGAATTTGATTTTTTTGCTTGACCTATTTATTTATGATTTGGGGCTCCATAGGGGAGAAGGGTATTATTTAACTCCACTGGGGTAAATTAGATTGGGTTTAATTTAATCTAAGTTAATGTATGGACTATGTTGGTGTGTGATGGACCTATTGAGAAGGGGCTATATCATCCTTGACCTACCTTAGATTTACAAATCCAAAGGGATAGTCTACCGGCTGTTGGGTAGAGCTAGCCAACCTAAAGGGTTGCCTTTTGGTCTACAATGGCTATGCTAGGAAGAAGGCATAGAAAACTTACATCTTCTGAAGCGAGGAACAACTGTTGGGGTGACCTGTTGGATGCACAACAAATTGAACCTGACCTAGGACGACTACTGAGTAAATGCCGCTAGGGACTTATGTTAACTCAAAAGTAGTCAGGATTAATTTTATCTTAATTTCATATGATTTGATATGGTTTGTTTGGTTTAGTTTGATTTTGAATTAAGGGCATATCCACTAGAGATGTGAGCTCGGTCAAATTTGATGGATTTAATTTATGGACCATGTGGGTGTGCGAGGGACCTGCTCAAAAGGGGCTATATCAAACTTATCCTATCTCAGATTTACAAATCCAAAGTGATAGTCTATTGTAGGTAGAGCTAGCCAACCTAAGGGGTTTCCTTTTGGTGTGCAATGACTATGCTAGAAAAAAGGCATATCAGACTTATATTTTCTAAAGTAGGGAACAAGCTGGGGGTGACATTGGTAGCATGGAAAATTGAACTGACTTAGGGTAACTCGAGTGAATGTCACGGGGACTTATATCAACTCAAGAGTAGTCAAGCGATTCATGTAGGGAGTTTTTCAAACACTTCCCTAAAGATATGATACCTTCTTGGGAAAATGTACCACTAGGTGTCCTCCTAATCACCAAGTGAATGTATATTTTGTTTATATATTTATGGATTGGTGTGTGAGTGACCACACTGAGAAGGGGCTATGTTGGCCTTGACCTATCTCGATTCTTGGATCAAAGGAGAATTTGCACATCCACAAGAAAGATTCTCCAACCACATGGGTGGTTACTAGGAAAAGGGAACTGTCCAATTTGATAGTAATCCGGGTAGTGTCGAAATGGGGTCGCAAAGGATGTGATCCAAACATAATTCCCACAGGGGAGGTGCTGCTATGGGCTTTATCCTGAGCCATGGAAAAGAAAACCTATAAGTGTAAATGGCCAAATCAAGGAGAAAATAAAGAATACTTACATTTGCCAAGAGTGGTGTATCCTAAGGTGCGAGAACAAACCAACTAAGGTTTATCCGTCATGAGTGGTGTATCCACGTCGGCATGAGTGTATCCATCAACATAATGAGAACCTAACCTAAGTTGCCATCATTGTGTAATGATCAATGAAATAAAGTGTGTAAGATTACAACTTTCCAAGCGAACTAATTATTGGGATAGTCTATTGTTGTGACAAATGCTATCGACCTAGAGACTACTAAGTGGGAGCCCGAGGAAGGACTAGACCTGGGAGCGGTCATAAGAGAAGGAGTAAGGGAGATATAAAAAACCTCAAATATACTCGACCTAGTTAGTGCATGAAAGCTAATCCAAGAAGACATCATAGTAGACTCACATCCTCTTAAACAAAGCCAACTTGAGGTAGCTTACCAGCAACGTAGTAAGGCCAACCAAACTAACAAGGCACTCATCGATGTGTAGTGGCCAAGTAAGGAAGGAAAGTGTAGCGACTTACATCCTCCAAAGAAAGAAGACCACGGATGACACACTAGCGGTAGCACATCAAGACTTAGAGCTTACTAACCGAGTGCCACTAGTGTTAGCTTAACTCAAGCGAGTTAAAAGATATGTGTTTATTTTATATGTTTGTGTGTAGTTTGTGTTTATGTTGTGTCGATGAAGATAGGACACTCGATTTCTTTATACATATCCTAAACACATCATGGCCAATTCACAAATAAAAATAATTTCAACATGGAAGAGAATGAATTCGAAATGGAAATTTCATTGATGATAATTATTTTCAAACATGATATATAATATTTCTTTAAGTAGAGCCCATTGATTGGAAGCATTGGGCGCTCTCCCTTATGATTAATAAGCAGATGAGATCCTCTTTAGTGGCCTTCTCTATGGAAAAAGACCTTCCCAAGTGGGTTCAAGCTTGCCTCCCATCTTACGATGAGCAACAATCGGTCTCCTTAGAACTAAAATAAGCTCTCTGACTTGAAGAGATCTAGGACGGAACAACTTGTTATGAACTTGAATCATTTTAGCTTTGTATAACTTGAGGCTTTGGCATGCCCCTAGGTGTCTCTCCTTCAAACCTTCGAGCTCTTCTAATTGCAACTTGGCATTCTATTCTATTGTGATCTTGCTACCTAAAACTATCTTTAGTGATGGGTGTTGGACTTCTAATGGTAGAATGGCTTCAAAACCATACACTAAAGAGAAATAAGTAGACTGAGTTGGATTTCTATATGTGGTGCGGTAGGCCCACAAGGCTTCAACTAACTACTCATACCACTGTCGTTTGTTATTGTTGACCGCCTTCTTTAGTTTTTGGATGAGAGTTTTGTTAAAGGCTTTTGCTAATCCATTTTCCTTCGAGTAGTTGATGGTAGAATATATCCAATCTATGTTGTGTCACGGGCAAAGTTGTTGATCTCTTCTCTTGAATGCAATATAATTATCGATATAATTCATCGAGGCACTCTGAACATATATATGATATGGTTCATAAAAAATTGGAGCACATGTTGAGCAAAATTATTGTCACCCAATTTGAAAAGTTGTTAGCATAATTATTATCATGCAATTTGACAAGTTATTAGTAGCAGCTAAGATGAACTGATGGCCCTTAGAAGAAGGAGGATCAATCAAACCCACTATGTTGGTAACACTCATGGCCATCGGGAATGTAGGATGTAGAATGTTGGGTGGTTGGTGTAGGACCACCTGTATTTTACATTGGTGGTATCACCTAGTTGTATCCATGCAATCTTTGATCATCAATGACCAGTAGTATCTTAGTCTCTTGATCTTGGCTTTCATCTTTAGATCAGATTGGTAGGCACCACATAATCCTAAGTGTACCTCAATCATGATCTTATGGGCTTCATACTTATCTAAATTATATAACCACATATGATTAAAATATCATTAGTACAAGATGCCATCCATAATAGCATAGGAAAGCACTCTCTTCTTCATTTGATGGGCTTAAGACTTCTCTTAAGGTAGTTTACCTTTATTTAGGTAATCCATGGATGGTTGCCTCCAATCTAACTCCTTGTCCTTCTTAGCAATGGCAATATCCCCTTCCAGAGAGTACTTTTTGATGAGTTCAATATCAATAAGGGATAAGACTTGTCTATTTTTAGCCTTTATTGATATGGACTCATCCTCTAGAAATCCCAACTCCTTAGCAAGCTTGGATAAAGCATACATTACTCTCCTCGAGGAATCATATAAATGGTAACCTCTAGGATTTGGACCAACAACTCCATGGTGTACTTGTGGTAGTGATGGAGGTTGGACTTTATAACCTTATAGGACCCAAGATTTGGTTGATAACTAGTGAGAATCCCAAAGATGTTGATGTTCGGATGTTTAGAGTATATAACTCTAGGCGGGAATCGAGCCTCATTTTGAACTTCTTTATTGGTGCAAGGATTAGATAGATGATATGAGAATCTCATAACATCGTGTCGGAGTTAAGAGAACTAGTCCTACCCCTGCCTTTCCTAGAATAGTAGATTATGGTTCTTCTCCTCTTTGAGAGAAAGCCGCACCATCAAAGTACATCTGCTAGTGGTGTATGCTAGTATCCCTTAAGTTCATGATTTATTCATTGGGGATATCATCACTAAGTGGAGTCGGAGAAATGGGTCTTTGCTTAGAAATCCAAGTGCTTGTACTTTCACCGCATCGGAGGTGCGAAGGTAATGTCAAAGCTGAGAGGATCATGGACCATCAAGCCAACTTTCTGGATAACATGTAGCTTTTGGGATGCAAAGATTAAAGCTAGGCAATGCTTTTTTATGGGTGGATAATTAGCCTCAATAGGGATTATATGACAATGGCGAGGTAGTATAGTGCATTTTCCTTCCTTCATCATTGGCTTGGGCCAACAAAGCACCAAGGGAGTCATCTAATGTAGTAGTGCAAAGTATGAGTGGCTTGCCCCAAATAAGGGCTATTAGAACTAGTGGCATCATCAAGGAATGCTTGTCGTTCAGTTACGTATTCACTTATCATCCCTTAGAACTTGGTGTCATACGGATAAGCGTTGAGAATGGCTGACATCTTCTCGATAGGTTAGATATAAAGCGTCTTAGATATGCCGACCACCCTTGAAAATCTGAGTTGAGTTAAACTTTTAGGGAGTGGTATTTCTAATATTTCCTTGATCATCTCTAGATTAATTTTGATTACTTGGTGTCGGATAACAAACCCAAGGAATTTCCCGAAGCTACTCACGAATGCACACATCAGGGGGTTCATTTTGAGGTTAAATTGTCTTAACTATTCAAAAACTACTCTCAAGTCAAACATATGGTCATCATTTTCTCTACTTTTGTTCATGAAATAATTGATATACAAATCTACATGATGGTGATTGAGTTCATCAAAGATTTGAGTCATCGCTTACTAGTACATAGCACCAGCATTTTTAAGATTGAATGACATGACCTTATAGTGATAGATTTCGATCGGGGTTCTAAAAGTAGTGTTTCTTTCATCTTCAAGAGCCATCTTTATTTGGTTATATCCAGATGAGCCATCCATGAAAGAGAAGATTGCATGAGATGAGGCAATGTCCGCCATCAGCTCAAAGATTGGTAGTGGAAATTCATCTTTTTGACATGTCTTATTTAAATCCCTAATATTGATGTATATGTGAATTTGGCCATTCTTTTTCTTAATTGGTATGCCATTGGCTAACCAAATATGGTATTTTTCTTCCCAAATGAAGCTAGCATTGATCAATTTCTTGACTTCATAAATGACCTATTGTTCTATGTCTAATCCCATGCATCAACAAGCTTGCTTCATAGGGTTAGCGGTAAATCTATTGCTAGTTTATGGACTGCTATGTTAGGAGCCAATCTAGGTATCTCTTCATAACTCCATGCAAAGTAGTCCTTAAACTCAATCTATAGCGTAACTAAGTCATTGGTTTCAATTTCATTTAATAAAGCGGTGTATGTTAGTGGATCTTCTTCAATTCCTAAGTTAATTTTCTTGAGCTCATCGATGGTTGACTTGATCTCTTCTTGAACACGGCGGTGCATCTTTGACTTCAAAATCATTTGGATCATCTAAGTTTCTAAGCATAACTCCTCATTTGAGTTAATATGATTTGAAAAGAACCTATCGATTCCAAATGATTTGTGATGACTAAGCAACCATCATCATCGGGACCCACTATACCAAATCCTAGTCCCGGTCTTGATTGAGAGCTTTTGCATTTATTTTTCCATATTCTTTCAAAGTAGTTTGTCATGTGCTTTTACCAAGAATGTGGGATTAACCCTTTCTTATCTAAATTATAAACACGAGCCAAGTACCAATCAAAAGGTAATTCTATTTAATCTTTATACGAATCATCCTTAAGTTCTACAACAACTTCTTGACCTGAGTATGATGCTCCCAGAAAGAACCTCTGAGTTTTCACACCTATGGTGACTTAAGGGCTTCCTTAACTACCAAACCCTCAACTTTTTGAGAGAAAAGTGGAGTTAGAGCTAAGGTTCCCAACTGATGCCTAATTATTTCACATATAGACTTAGTACACTTATGCTTTGCTTTGGAGCACGGTCTTCATCTCTATTTGGCTCAAGTGTCATCTCTAAGGGAATCTACTGTTGAGAAGAGTTGGCTGGTGTGCTAACCATATAAGACTCATCTTATAAACTAGAATAAAAGTCTATATGGATAGTAAGTGTACTTTTGGTAGCTGGGACATATCTTTCATTGGGTGGCCAATAAGAAGTTTTCCACCCCTGAGACTGCCTCTGAACTAGCCTCTTCCTCAACCTAGTGTAGGTCAAGTCATCTTACCCATATGTTTGAATGGAGTAACAAACTGTGGGTAGAATCTAATGCAAGGCTCCACTTCATCCTCCAAGTCTATTTCTACTCCCTTTTATTTTATTTTTCATTTCTAATTTCTTTTCTTTTTCTTTTTCTCTTTATTTTTATTTTTCTTTTTCTTTTTCTTTTATTTTTAAACTTTGGTCAAGTTCATGAGAATAGATTTCTTGATTTTGAGGGAGGTAGTAATCTGCATCCTCATATATGCTGACCTCATGAACTCTAAATGACTTGAGATCTCCTTTGGCACACTAGATGATCTCACCTCTCACGAACTTCATACACTGATGTAGAGAGGATGGAACTATGTTGTTCTCATTTATCCATGGTCTCCCAAGCAAAGTGTTCAAAGATGTATTCGAGTCTATCATGTGAAACATGGCTTCAGTTTACCAATCATCTATCTTCAAGGGCAACACTATGGAGCCTAAGGCTATTGACATCACTTTTGGAGTGCATTCAATCTTCCCATCTTAGACTTAGAGTCTTCTAGACACTAAGACTTCCCTGCTTAAAATAATTAGGTAAACACTTAACCTAAGCCTAAAGACTTAGAAGGGTTAACCAAAGGATTAGGTTATGCCTTAAGGATTAGGATAATCCAACTACAACCCAAATCAAATCTATGTTCACCTTCTCAAACCAAACCTCAAATTTAATTCTAACATCAAATTCAAATCCAAATCCAAATCCAATTTCCAAAACTAAATGATTGAAGCCCATGATGAAATCCAAACTTGAAACCCTTCCAAAGCCATATGACCTATCCCATGGACTTAGCCAAATCTTAATCCAAATCAATACAAAATAAATTGATTTTTCTCATAATCAATTTATATCTTCAATCATCTTCCTAAATATAAATCAAATATACATTCAAATGATCAAAACTAAATCAAATTAAATCAAAACCCTCCTAAGCCATATGACCTATCCCATGGACTTAGCCAAATCTTAATCCAAATGAAGCCAATTGACTTTCTCACAAATCAATCATATTTTTTATCATATTCACAAATTTAAATGAAACATACATTTAAATCATCAAAACTAAATCAAACCAAATCAAAATCCAAACCTAAGCCACATGACTCAACTCCATGGACTTAGCAAAATTCCTTCATTCCAAAACCCAAATTCAATTGATTTTCTCATGAATCAATCATACCTTCAATCATATTCACAAATATGAATCAAATCTACAACCATCAAGATAAACCAAAATCAACCTAGTCAAACCCAACCATTTTGACTTGAAATGTTCAAATGATCCAAAACCCAATTGAATCCAAGCCAATTGCAATTGATTTATATATCAATCCCAAATCCATATATAAACTCTAATTCAAACTCAACCTAAGATCGAACCAACTAAACCCAATTGGTCCACTTGACTCAAAGGGGTGGTTGGGTTGGCCATATGACCATGGGAGGTGAAATAACCTCACCCTTTCTATTGGAGCATTTGAAACCCATAGGACACCCATGATTTCTTCTTAGCAGCCACCTCCACACCTTCAACCAAGCCAAGCTTACCTCCTCCTTGCCCGACGACTCTAAGATGTCCGACCACTAGAAGCCAAACTCGATCCCACCATCCGATTAAGATGAAGGGGGGGTATACACCCCCTCATTTTCATTCAAACACAAACAAAAATCTTTCCTCATAGCCTTACCTACCCAAGATGAGTCTCTAGAGCCATTCCCTAGGCTCCCAATCTCATTCCTAGATCGAAAAATGCCATTCCCATCCATGCAAAAATACACCCCATTTACCTAACTTCTCCATTTCTCCATCAAACTCAAATTAACTTTGCACCTTCCTAGGCCTCATCAGAAGAACAAATCATCTCCCAAGCTTGAGCACTAGAGGTGGGACTTCAATCAAAGTCAAGTTCTAAATTGTTAGTTTGTGGCCTTTCGTGAGCGTCGAGAATTGATCCAATTGCTACTCAATAAGGTTTTGTCTCCACTAGATGAAGCTTCCTCAATTATTTGAGCCACCGATCTTGAGCTCCGATGAGGTATGCTTCCAAAACTGATCTTTAGGCAAAATTAGGTTGGAGCTTTTTAAAGAAAACTTGCATCTCATGTGATCTTGATCGTTGGATACCCTCTGATTGATGTCGTGAAGGTGTGGGATCTTTTTGGAGTTGATTCGAGCTCGGGTAAGCTCAGATCAAGTGAGCAATGGCAGACAGACCCCATTCTCCCTCACTCACATGACGTTAGATCATGCACCATTCATTTCATGTGATTAGAATGGATGATCATGAATAGATCCGCTAGATCGATCTTATTAAATCCTATTAAGCTGTGGGATTAATCATTGCCATCTGATTTTAGATCGGATGGTGGATGAGAAAGCACGTCCGCCGCTACCACGTAGGTGCTGAGTCGGATAAGTTTTAAGTATGCAATCACGTGGTGCCATGAAAAGCATGATCGTCGCGCCACATGATGCCAATAGGATTAGGCTTTAATTAGCTTAATTAATCATTCTTTATGGTTGAAACTTCAAAAATCATAAAAAATCATAGAAATAAAAATACAAATAAATACTCATTTTAAAAAGTATTTTTAGAGGAGAATTAATTAAAAATGATCTTAACTAATTTTGAAAAGTAATTAAGGTTTAATTACAAAATTAATTAGCTTAATTACTTGAGTATTAATCCCAATTTTTTATGGGTTAATTTGGTGGGATGACCTCTACCTCCCAAGCTTTTATTGGTATTTATTGCTCACTTAATTAGTAAAATAGACTAACTAAACCTTAACTACTCTTTTAAGTTAATTAATGATTGATTAATCCCATGAATAGTGAACTAAGGAATAGGGTTGGGACCCCTTTCCCTAAGTTCATTTTACCATATTTAAAAATGAAATTAATTAAATCACTTAATAAAATTGAAATCATAATCACATCATACCTTGATTAATTAAATTATGGGGTAGATCTTTAAGTGTTTAATAACCTAAAGTAGTTTAATGACATTATGGTTAGATCACATATGTGGGAAAACAATAAGAGTAATTAATTAAGTCCCTTAATCTAATTAACTATTAATCATGAGCCAATTGCATTAGGCCCATTTTATTTCTTAATATCATTGCAAGTTTATTCTCCATGCATATCATGTTGGCTCATAATTATTTAGTTAATTACTTTAAGGTGACATAATTAAGGGTAATTAATTCATCTAATTAAGGGTTCAACTTAATTAGCCCATAAAATCAACTTAATTGAATTTCCTTAAATTAAATCAAATCACTAATATGGGAATGGGTTTAAAATAGAAAGTGATGATTTATCTTGTCCTCTTTAAATTAAATCAAATCCAAAACTTAATTAATAAAGAAGCTTTGGTTTGCTTTAAATAATCTTATTTGATTTGATTGTCATTAAGAACTAGTTTGGTTGAATGAATCACATTCTTATATTTGATTATACTCTTTCCAATCATGTGAAATTTGGTATGTCATTTGAATTCATGCATCCATCTTTCCAAAATCAAGTAAAATAAAATGGATTTCTTTTATGTAAGCTTGCATGTGTTGATTTAATTTAATATATCTGTGGCTATTATCATTATTAAATCCAAATATGTTTTTCAAAAGATTATAAATGAATAATAATATGTGTTATGATGCTAGTTATAAATACATATTAAATGCTTGTCCTTATTGCTTAAGTGTATGAATGTTGAGTTCTCTTTCCATTATTCATGTGTTGATTTATATAAGATTAAATGGTAATGGGTACATAGTCGGACATCACGGGAACACGACGCTTTAGCTAGCCCCAAGGAGGTCATTTGATTACCTCACTTCCCTAGTTTAACAATGGCACATATGCATTTGATTTCATTCTTATATATTTCAACATTAAAATTTGGATAGAGCTTTAATTCATACATATAAATGATTCAATAAAAAAAATACAGTCTTTGCATGGTTTTCTTTCCCTAATTTATGTATACATCCATGTGTGTCCAAGATAAGAAAGTATATAGTTCGGACATCCTAGGAATACGAGGCTTTAGATAGCCCAAATGTGGTCATTTAATTACCTCGCTTCCCTTGTTTAACAACGACACATACTTGCCTATATCTTTATACATGTATATGTATATGTGATTAGTGAATGAAAATCCCATTTTACATTAAAATTGCATGCATTCATAATTAACTTAGTGGTGAATTAGTTAGCCATATGATTTGGAGCTTACTTCCAATGTTCATGTATACAAATTGACATATGTTTGAATGTAAATGGGTATATAGTCGACATCCGAGAATATGAGGCTTTAGCTAAGGATGTCATTTGATTACCTCACATCCCTAATTTAACAATGACACATGCCTATTTAATTTCATTCTTATTTCTTTCCTATTGTATAGGAATTTGGATAAAGTTTGAATTTAATATGTTTAGATAATTCAATCAAATAAAATATAAATTCTAAACATGCACATACATTCATCATTTAAGTGTGCTAAAATATGTTGCATGTATAGATACACAAAGGATTAAATCAGATGCATGTTACATGTCATGGAAAGGAATGATTCAACATATGTCATGTGGTAGTAATTCAATTGAACTAATCTTAAGATTCCTTTCATTTTGAATATGATTATTTAAAGTGAACCTAAACATAGGATTAATTAAATTATTTAATAAGTCATTCACTAAAGAGAACTAAATCAAATTAATATACTTTAGAAAGTGACTTATGGTAGGGATGAAAGTGGGCAATCCACTTTTCCTCTATTTATAACACTTAGTTGCTAAGTGTAATCAAATGAAACAACAGAAAACACAAATTAAAATTCTCAAATCAATTAAACTACTTCAAGTGAAATCAACCTTTCATGTTAAATTGAATCTTTCAACACTTAGAAAATACAACACTAATGCCTAACAAGACTTACTCATGAAGCCTTAATACACACATTAAATTAAATTAAGATCTAGATCTCGTTAGGGTGATTGTATGATTTGGTGTATGTTTTATCTTATGATGTATTTTTTAGATTGAATGTTAAGGTGTATGCTTTGTAGACTAGATGAAAGGCCAATATTAACCTAATCATGTTTTGTGAGGGTTTATGCTTAAGTGATGCTTAAAAATAAAATAATTGTCCCTAGCTTCTTCTCAAACACCTCTACATCTTGGACCCAGATGATTGCTCGGGAAAGGGCAACTGTTTGGCTTCCTCTTTGGGCTACTTGTTGATTAATTTCTCGAATGTTTTGATGGTAAAGCCCTTAAGCATGAAGGTGGCGGGCCATGGATATTCTTGAGAAGAATCTGTCAATGCTTTATTCGATAAAGTGGTTTGAATTTAATGCTCAAGTTGCCACGAGAATGTAATCAATAAGGACTCGTTGAGTTTCTATTTATCTACAATGCCTACAATCACCCTTTGCTAAGCTCCAACAAACCATTTGATAAAGAGGTGCTCCAACTTGCAAAGTCTTCACCAAATCATTGGGCAATTTTACCAATCAAATGCAACACCTAAGAGGCTAATGAAAATCTGGAAGAGGTATCTGTCACGTGTTGCAATAGTGATCTAAAGTGCAATGTGTTATCGTGGGTTCCCAGCCATCATCAAACATCTTGAAGGATGGTGACACAAAATCTAAATAAAATAAAATAAAATAAAAATAAACTTAAAATAATACTTAAAAAAAACCTAAACCCTAAACTAAAATAAACTAAACTAAAATAAATAAAACCTAAACCTAAACCTAAAATAAACTAAACCTAAACCTTAAACTAAATAAAATAAAATAAACTAAAAATAAACTTAAACCTAAACAACAAAAAAAAATCTAAAGACAAACCTAAAATAAAAACCTTAACCATAAACCTAAAAAAATAAAATAAAAACCCAAACATAAACTTAAATATAAAAATAAAGCCTAAACCTTAAAATAAAATAAAATAAAATAAAATTAAACTAAAAATAAACATAAACTTAAAACTAAAATTTAAAAATAAGCTAAAAGAAACAAACCAAATTAAAATAAATAAAGCTAAAATAATTAAACTAAATAAAATAAAATAAAATAAATAAATAAAATTAAAAAATAAACTAAATAAACCTAAAACTCTTGGTTTACATAACTTTTTTTTAAAAAAAAACCCTAAAACCAAAACTAAACCAAATAAAAAAACCCTAAATCAAAAAAAAAAATAAACTAACCCACCAAACCCTAAACTAAACCCAAATCCAGAGCCAAGGAAAGCTAAACCCTAAACCAAACCCAAAATCCTAAAATCCTTAAACTTTAAACTCTCATGCCCTAAAGAGTGACCACTAAAACCTGGCTGACCACAAAACCTAAACTAAATAAATAAAATAAAATAAAATAAACTTAAACTAATAAACTTAAAATAAAATCCTAAAATAACCTAAAATATAAACTTAAAAAAATAAAATAAATAAACCTAACAAAATAAAAATTAAACTAAATCTAAAAATGAAATTAAAATAAAATAAACAAAAAAATAAACCTAAACTAAAATAAACTAAAAATAAAACCTAAACTAAAGATAAATAAACTTAAAATAAATAAACTAAACTAAATAAAATAAAATAAACCTAAATAAAAAAATAAAATAAATAAAATAAAACTAAATAAAACCTACTGCGGGTTTTTTTAAAACCTAAACCCTAAATAAACCTAAACTAACCTAAAACTAATTCTAAACCTACTAAACCACTAAAATCCTATACTAAACCCTAAACCCCACCTAATCCTAAACCCTAAACCACTAAACTCTAAAAGAAATACCTACGCAAACCCAAAATCTAAACCCTAAAAAGCTTATAGCAAAATAAATAAAACCTAAAAATAAAAAAATAAAATCTACACCAAATAAATTGAAATAAAATAAAATATATCTAAACCTAAACCTAAACTAAACCTAAAATTAAAATTAAAAATAAAACTAATCTAAAATTAAATAAACAAATAAAAGCTAAAATATAAAACCTAATTAAATTAAAACTAAATGAAAATAAAATAAAATAAACTTAAACTAAAATAAAATAAAAACTAAATAAAAACATAAACTTTAAAATAAAACCTAAACCTTAAACTAAAAAAATAATAATAAACCTAACATAAATAAATAAATAATAATCTAAACTTAAACTAAAATAAATAAAACCTAAACCACCTGAAAAAAACCTAATCCTAAACTTAAACTAAATAAAATAAAATAAAATAAAATAAAATAAACCTAAAATGAAAAAAAACAAAGTAAACCTAAAATAAAACCTAATACCTAAACCTAAAAAAATAAAATAAAACTTAAACTTAAAACTAGAATAAAAATTAAACCAAAACCTAAAAATAAAATAAAAATAAACTAACTAAAAAATATACTTAAAACTAAACCTAAATAAACTACAATAAACCTAAACTAAAACAAATAATGCTAAAATAAATAAAACTAAACTAATAAATAAAATAAACCTAAATCAAAATAAAATAATAAACTAAAATAAAAAAATAAACTAAATAAACCTCAACCTGCCATTTTTTTTTTTTTATAAGAGAAACCCTAACAAGCCTAAACTCTAAAGTAACCACTGAGCCATACTTTAACCCTGAGCCAACTCAGCCCAAACCCTAAAAACTGAGCCCTAAACCTAAACCCAAACCCAAACCCCACTAATCCTTAAATTCTAAACATGCACCCAAAATACAACCCTAAAAACCCTGAAAACCCTAAACCCTAAACCTAAACCACAAACCCTTAAAACCTAAAGCCAAACAAAACAAGACTAAATAAAACCTAAAATAAAATAAATAAATAAAATTTAAGCAAATAAAATAAAATAAAATAAAATAAAATAGATAAAAAATAAAACCTAAACTAAAACCTAAACCTAAAAAAATAAAATAAAATAGAAAATAAAAACTAAATAAAAATAAAATAAAAAACCTAAACTAAACTAAAAATAAAATAAACCCAAATTAAGAAATAAAATAAAATAAAACTAAACATAAAAAATAAAATAAAGTAAAATAAAATAACAATAAATAAAATCTAAACCTAAAATAAACCTAAAAAAATAAATGAATTAATGAGCAAACCCTAAACCTAAAAAAAACCTAAACTTAAAATAAATAAATTAAAACCTACTAAACTAAAGTAAACTAAACTAAAATAAATAAAACCTAAACCTAAACCCTAATCTAAATACAATAAAATAAATTTAAAAATCTAAACCTAAACTAACAAATAAAACCTAAAATAAACCTACAATAAAACCAAAACCTAAACCTAAAAAAATAAAATAAAACTAAACTTAAACCTAAAATAAAAAATAAAACTTATGCCTAAAATAATATAAAAATAAAACTAAACTAGAAAAATATAAACCTAAATGTGAGAAATAAACTAAAATAAAAATATAAACTAAAATAATTAAACTAAACTAAAATAAAAAATAAAACCAAATGAAAATAAAAAGAAATAAACAAAAAAAATAAACTAAATAAACTTACCTGGGTTGCTTAATTTTTTTTTTTTAAAAACCCTAAACCCTAATTCCCTAAACTAAACTAACTCCCACCCTAAACCAATAACTGACCCTAACACTAAACCACTAAACTAAAAACCCTAAATCTTAAACTCTAAACCTCTAACCCTAACCACCCCTACCACTAAACCCTAAACTTAAAACTCCTACCCTAAACCCTAAACCCTGAGCCCTGTAAGCCCTAAACCTAAAACCAAAAACTAAAATAAAACCTAAAAGATAAAATAAAAGAAGTAAACATAAACCTAAATAAATTTTAAAAATACAATAAAACATAAACCAAGACATAAAATAAGAAAATGAACTAATAAAAATAAAATAACATAAATAATAATAACCTAAAAAAAAATAAAAAAATAAAACTAACAATAAAAACCTAAATAAATTAAAACTAAACATAAAAAAATAAAAAAAGAATGACCTAAAATAAACTTAAAATAAAATAAAATAAATACTAAATAAGAACTTAAACTTAAAAAATAAACCAAAAAATATATAAAAAAATAAAAGCTAAACCCTAAACTAAAATAAAAAACCTGAACATAAAATAAATAAAATAAAATAAAATAAATCTAAACCTGAAGTAAAATAAACTAAACTAAAATAAATAATACCTAAACCTAAACCTAAAATAAACTAAACATAAACCTAAACCTAAACTAAATAAAATAAAATAAACTAAAAATTAAAATATAAAAATAAACCTAAAACTTAAACCTAAAAAAATAAAATAAAACTTAAACCTAAACCTAAAATAAGAAATATAACTTAAACCTAAAAAATAAAATAAGAACTCAACTAAAAATAAATGAGAAAATAAAATACCTAAACCAAAATAAATAAATAAAACTAAATAAAATAAAAAAAAATAATCTAAATAAAATAAACTAAAATAAATAAAATAAACTAAATAAACCTAAACTAATGGTTTACTTAATTAAAAAAACTTAAATCTTAAGCTAACCTACCACAAACCCCTGTTTTTAATTTAAAATATAAACCTCAACACCCTTAAACTACAATGACACTAAATCCTAAATAAATAAAATAAAATAAAATGAACCATAACCCTGACCCTAAAACTACCCAAACTAAAACTACTCCTAACCTATCCCCTACCCTAAACCCTAAACCTAAAACCCTAAACCAATTAAACAAACCCTAAAACCCTGAGCCCAAAACCTAAACCCCAAACACCTAAACCCTAAACCTTAACCACCTGAAACCTAAAACCAAAAAATAAAGTAATAATAAAACTTAACTAAAAATAAACTTAAACCAAAACATAAACCTAAAAATATACTAAAATAAAAACCTAAACTAAAATAAATAATAAACTAAATAAAAAAAAAAATATACATAAATAAAAGTAAAAATAAAATAAACTAAATTAAATAAAAATAAAATAAACCTAAAATAAAACTATAAAACCTACCAAACCTAAACCTATAACCCTAAACCTTAAACCCAAAAACCCTAAAGTAAAAAAATTAAATTAAAATAATAATATAAACTTAAAATAAAGGTAAAATAAGAACTAAATAAAACTTAATCTTAAATATAAACCTAAAATAAAATGTAAAATAAATAAAAAAATAAAACCTAAACCTTAAACTAAATACAACCTAAACCTAAAATAAACAAAATAAAATAAACCAAAACCTGCACTAAAATAAACTAAACTAAAATAAATAAAACTTAAACTAAAAAATAAAACCTAAAAATAAACCTAAAATAAAAACCAAAACCCTAAACCTAATAAAAATAAAATAAGAACCTAAACCTAAACCTAAATAAAAATTTAAATTTAATCCTATAAAATAAAAATAAAACTAAACTAAAATAAACTAAACCTAAACTAAAAATAAATAAAATAAAAAACCTAAACTAAAATAAATAAACCTAAAATAAATAAACAAAACTAAATAAAAATAAAACTAAACCAAATAAAAATAAACATATAATGAACTAAAATAAATAAAAAATATACTAAATAAACATAACCTGGGTTTAATTTAATTTTTAAAAAATTTTAAAAAACCTTATCAGTAAACCCTAAACTACTGACCTAAATGCTAAACCATAAAACTCTAAATCCAAACTAAACTAACCCTTAAACCCAAAATCTTAACACCCTAAACCCTAATCCCCAAACTCTAAACCCTAAAACTTACAATCCTAAACTCTAAACCCTAAACTCCAAACCCTAAACCCTAAACCTTAACACAAACCTAAAACTAAACTAAATAAAACCTAAATATAAAATAAATAAGAAAACCTAAAGTTAAATAAAATTAAATAAAATAAAAACCTAAACATAAAATAAATAAATAAAAGCTAAACCTAAATATAATAAATAAAATAAAATAAAATAAAACCTACACTAAAACCAAAAACCAAACCTAAAATTAAATATAAATAAATAAAAAATAACAACTAAACTAAAATAAAATTAAATAAAATTTGAACTAAACTAAAAAATAAAATAAACCTAAAAATAAAAGACCTAAATAAAATCAAAGCTAAATGTAAAATAAAATTAAAATAAGAATTAAATAAAAGCTTAAACCAAAAAAATAAACTTAAAAATAAAACCAAAAGATAAATAAAAAATAAAACCTAAATCATAAACTAGAATAAAAACCTAAACATAAAATAAACCTAAACCTAAGATAAATAAAATAAAATAAAGTAAAACATAAACCTCAATAAATAAATAAACTAAATCTTAAACTAAAAAAAAAAAAAATAAAATAAAACCACTAAAGTAAAACCAAAATAAAACCTAATCCACTAATAATTAAAAATAAAACCTAAACCTAAAAATAAAGTAAAATAAAACTAAACTAAAGAAATAAAGCCAACCAAAACTAAAAATAAACTAAAATAAAATTTCTAAACTAAAATAAAAACATAAAATAAATAAACTAAGCTAAATAAAATAAATAAAAATAAAAATGAAATAAATAAACTAAATAAACCTAAACCTTTCTTTTGAATTTTTTTTTTAAAAAATGCAAACCCTAAATCCTAAACCCTAATCCACAAACTTAACTTGACTAAACCCTAAAACCTAAACCTAAACCCTATAACCTAACCCCACCTAATCCTGATCCAGCCTTAAACCTAAAACCCTAAATCTAAATCTAATCTGAACAAACCCTAAACCCAGACCTCATGACATAACTAGTAGTAATAATAATAAAACAATAAACTTATTATAAATAATAAAACTTAACTAAAACTAATAAAGCTAACTAAATATATAATAATAAAACTAATAATAAACCTAAAAACTAAAACTAATAAAATTAACTAATAATAATAATAAAAACCTAATAAACTAACTCAAAAAAACCCTAATAAATAAACTAAAATTAAAATAAATAATAATAATAATAATAATAATAATAATAATAAAAACTAATAAAATAATGAAAATAATAATAATAATAATAATAATAATAATAATAATAATAAAATAATAATAAAAACTAAAATAATAAAAAAATATGAGACTCAATAATAACTAAATTTAAAAATTTAAAAATAAACTAAACTAAAACCTAAAACTAATAAACTAAACTAAAATTGAACACCAAAACCTAATAAAACTAAAATAATAACTAATACTAAAACTAATAAAATCATAATAATAATAAAATAATAACTAAACTAAAAACTAACTAAAATTAAAAAACCCTCAAACAAAACTAAACTAAAAAAATACTAAACCATAATAAAAAACCCAAATAAATAATAAACCTAAAACCAAATAAACCCCAAAACTAATAACTAAAATAATAATAATAAAATAAACTAAACTAATAAACTAAACCTAAATCAATTAATAAACCAAATAATAAACATAATTAAACTAAAGAATAACAATAATTAAACTAACTAAAACTAACTAAACCCTAAATGTTTTGGTTAAAATCCTAAATCTAACCCCCAAACCCTATAAAAAAAAAACCCTAAATTCTAAACCCTAAACCCTAAACCCTAAACCCTGCACCCTAAACCCTAAATCAGCCCTGAACTCTAAAACCTAAAACTAAACTAAATAAAACTAATTAAATCCTCAAAAGAAAATAAATAAATAAACCTAAACCTAAATAAGATAGAAATATAAAATAAATAAAACCTAAAGAAAAACCTAAAACTAAACCTAAAAAAATAAATAAAATAAATAAAAAATAAATAAAATAAATAAAAACCTAAACTAAACCAAAAAAATAAAATAAAGCCTATGAATATCAAACATAAATAAAATAAAACTAAATGTAAAATAAAATAAAATAAACCTAAAATAAAATAAAAGAAAACTAAATAAAAACCTAAACCTAAAAATAAACCTAAAAATAAAGAAAAAATAACTAAACCCTAAACTAAAAAAAAAAAACTTTAACCTAAAATAATAATAGAGAACTAAACTAAAAATAAATAAAATAAAACCCTAAGCTAAGAGAAATTAAAATTAAAACCTAAACCTAAAAACAAAATAAAATAAAACTCAATTAAAAATAAACCTAAACCTAAACCTAAAAAATAAACAAAATAAAAATCTAAACTAAAATAAAACTGAACTAAAATAAATAAACTAAACTACATAAAATAAAAATAAACATAAATCAAAATAAAAATGAAAAACTAAAATAAATAAAAATAAACTAAATATATTAAATAAACCTTTGCTTAATTTTAAAAATACCTTAAAACCTAAATCAAAAATAAAACCCTAAAACTACACAATGACTAAACTGATAACCAGGCCACCCTAAACTAAATAAATAAATAAACCTAACCTAAAAGTAACCTTTTTTGCACTAAACTGGTTTTGCTTAATTTTAAAAGAACCCTAAACCACTAAATCCTACCCTAAGCCCTACACTAAACCAACCTCCACCTTCCTGCTAGGCCTGTCTAAACTAAAACAAGACCACTGAGCCTAAAACCTGGGCCTAAACCCAACTCACAGGACTCAACCTGGGCCTACCTAATAAAAGAAATAAAATACAAAACCAACCTCATGACCTAAACACACTGACCATAAACACTAGTAAAACCACTACCCAAAGCTAAAAAAACCACAAACCCTAAACCCTAAATAACCACATAAACCTGACCCTGACCTTGCTAAACCCCAAACCCTAAAATAAAAAACTAAAACCTAAACCTAAATTAAATATAACTTATAAAAAAAAAAATTAAACCTAAATAAATTAAAATAAAATAAAATAAAAAACCAAAAAACTAAAATATAAACCTAAACCTAAAATAAAAATAAAATGAAAATAAACCATAAATAAAATTAATAAAAATTTAAACTAAAATTAAAAATAAAATTAACTTAAAAATAAAAACCTAAATAAAATAAAACCCAAATGTAAAATAAAAATAAAATAAACCTTAAATAAAATAAAATATAAACTAAATAAAACCTAAACCTAAAAAATAAACCTAAAAATAGAAAAAAAATAAAACCTAAACTAAACAAAAAGACTTATACCTTAAATAAAATAAATAAAATAAACTAACCTAAACTTAAACTAAAATAAAATAAATAAAGCCTAAACCTAAACCCAAAATAAATTAAAACCCTAAACTAAATAAAATTAAATAAGTTAAAAAATACCTCAACTAAACTAAATACAAAATCAAACCTAAAATAAAAACCTAAAACATAAACCTAAATAAAAAATAAAAACCTGATCCTAAACCTAAAAATAAAAAAATAAAACCTAAATCTTAAAAAATAAATAATTAATAAAAAAAATTAAAAAAGAAACATAAACCTAAACCTAAACCTAAAAAATAAATAACAATAAAAACTTAAACTAAAATAAAAACCTAAAATAAATAAATAAAATAAATATAAATAAAATAAAAATAAACTAAATAAACCTAAACCTACTAGTTTGCTTAATATAAAAAAAATCATAAAATAGACCCTAAACCAAACCCTAAATTCTAACTAAGCCACTAAAACTAAACCCTAACCACTAAACCTGACACTGATCATAAAGCCTAAAATGAGCCACTAAACCACAACACCCTAAACCTAAAAACTGCCTAAACCTAAACCTGGAGCCACCACTAGGAACCCCTAAACCCCAACCTCATGAACCCTAAACTCTAAAACCCAAAATGACTAGAACCCAGGCGACTGGCTAGGCACAGGCCTAAACCTAAACCCTAGACCACTACCACTGAGCACAGGCCCACAAACCTAAACCCTGACACAAACCCTAAAACCACAAACTCTAAACCCTGACCCAAACCTAAACCTAAAACTAAACTTAAACTAAAACCTAAATGAGCTAAAAAACTAAATAAAATAAAATGAATAAATAAACCTAAACATAAATATAACTAAAATAAAAAAATATAAAAAGATTAAAACTAAAATAAAAAATAAAAAAAAATAATAATAAACTAAATAAATAAAATAAAAAAGACCTTAACTAAACTAAAAATTAAAATAAACCTAAGAATTAAAAACTTAAATAAAATAAAAATAAAATGAAAAATAAGAATAAAATAAAACTAAAATAAAATAAAATAAAAACTAAATAAAAACTTAAACCTAAAAATAAGCCTAAAATAAATTGTAAAATAAATAAAAAATAAAACCTAAATCATAAACTAAAAAAACCTAAACCAAAATAAAAATAAAAATAAAACAAATAAACTAAACATAAAATAAATAAAACCTAAACCTAATCCTAAAATGAACTAAACTAAAACTAATTAAAATAAATTAAATTAAAATAAATCTAAACTAAACATAAAACTTAAAAATAAACCTAAAATAAAAACCTAAATCCTATAGCCAAAAAAATTTAATAAAAACCTAAATCTAAACTTAAAAATAAAAATAAAACCTAAACCTAAAATAAAATAAAAATAAAACTCAACTAAAATATAAACCTAAACATAAAAAATAAACTAAAATAAAAAAACCTAAACTAATAGATAAACCTAAAATGAATAAACTAAACTAAATAAAAAAAATATAAATAAAAAAATAGAATAAAGTCAAATAAATAAAAATAAAGCCTATACCAAAATCTATTAGTTTACTTAATTTAAAAAAAAAACCCTAAATCTAAAACAAACCTTAAACCAAATCCATACCTACAACCCTAAACCTTAAACCAAACCCTAAAAACCTAAATCCTAAACCCAAACTTAAACCCAAAACCACCTCCCTAAACCTCCCACAAACCCTAAACCCCACCTAAGTCTAGCCTTAAACCCTAAACCACTAAACCCCTAGTACTAAACCTCAACCCTAAACTCCAAACCCAACCACAAACCTAACCCTAAACCTAAAACCTAAACTAACCCTAAACCCTAAATCTTAAGAGTGGGCAGAACCTTGACAGCATTAACATCATCTTCCACTAGGCGAGAGGATTGATGGAGGTTACAACCATGGTGGTGGCAGAGGGAGAAATCTGGGATATGATGGTGGATCCTACTCAAGAGGTGGGGATAGTTCATGGGAGAAAATGAAGAATGGTTTATCAATCATGCTTATGGAGCGTGTCTTTATCTTGGGATGGTTCTACTAATCTAGGGTTTTATTTTCTTTATGAGTGATCATTATTTATATGTCGTAAACTTGTGTCTTAGAAAACTTCGGGTGCTACTTGGTTGATGAAATCGAAAAGAAGAAAAGTTGAACCTCAATTTGTCCTCTATTAAAAAAAACCTTAAACCTTAAAACTAAAATAAAACTTAAACCCTAAACCCTAAACCTAAACCTTAAACCCTAAACCCCAAACCCCAAACCTAAACCCTAAACCTAAACCTTAAATTAAACTTAAACCCTAAAAAAAGCTAAAAAAGCTAAACTAAATAAAACCTAAAGGTAAAATAAATAAAAAACCTAAACCAAAATAATAAAAAATAAAATAAATTAAAACATAAACTAAAACCTAAAACTAAAGAAAATAAAATAAAAATCAAAACTAAACTAAAATAAAATAATAAAACCTTAACAAAAAAAAAAATAAAATGAAAACTAAACCTAAAATAAAATTAAATAAACTAAAATATAATAAAATAAAACTAAATAAAATCTAAACCTAAAGAATAAACCTAAAAATAAAATCTAAACCATAAACTAAAAAACTAAACCTAAAGTAAAATAAAATAAACATAAAATAAACCAAAACCTAAACTAAAATAAATAAAACTTAAACCTAAAATAAAACTAAACCTAAATCAAATAAAATAAACATAAACCTAAATTTAAATAAAATAAAATAAAATAAGCTAAAAATAAACCTAAACCTAAACTAAAAATAAAACTTAAAACTTAAAAAAAAAACCTAAAACCTAAACCTAAAAAAATAAAATAAAAACTAAACCTAAATCAAAATAAAAAATAAAACCTAAAACTAAAAAAAATAAAATAAAAATAAAACTCAACTAAAATAAACCTAAACCTAAAAAATAAACTAAAATAAATAAACATAAAATAAAATAAACTAAATAAATATAAAAGTGAACCTAAATAAAATAAAAAATAAAATAAACTCAAATAAGTAAAATATACTAAATAAACTAAGTAAACATAAACTTACTTTTTTTTTAATTTAAAAAAAAAACCCAAAATAAATAAATCCTAAAAAACCCTAAACCTAACACTAAACTAAACCCTAACCCCACCAAAACAAAACCCTAAACCCTAAACCACAAACCTTAAACTCTAAACAAAACATAAACCCTAATCAATAAAATAAACCCTAAAACCTAAAACCTTAAACCCAAAAATCCAAACCCACCTAAATGCAAAATTAATCCTAAACTTAAAACCTTAAACTAACCTAAACCCAGAATGGGAACCTTGATGATAGGAACAACACCACCATCTTAGGCTCGGTCTAGATCTAGTGGTGGAGAAGTCAAAGGCGATTCGTAGTAGTGGTGGGGAATCTAGAGGGGCTAGTGGATATGGAGGTGCTGGTCGAAGTAGTGGTGGTTATGGAGGCAGGAGGAGTGATGGAGGTTACAGCTGTGGTGGTGGCAGAGGGAAAGATTGGGGATATGATGGCAGATCCCACAACTTGAGAAGTGGGGATTGTTATTATGATGGGAATTGGGGAAACTAAAGAACGGTTGATCCGATCTTCTACTTATGGAATTGTGTCCTTACAATAGAGATAGTTATACATATCTAGGGTTTTTGATTCACTTTGGTGACCATTTTGATCTATGTCAGTGTCTTAAAAAACTTGGGCTACTACTTGGTTGATGAAATCAAAAGAAGAAATGTTGAATCTAAATTTGTTCTCTATTAAAACCTTAAGCCTTAAACCATAAACCCTAAACCCTAAACAAACTTAAACTTAAACCTAAAACCAAAACACTAAACCTTAAACTCAAAACCTTACACCCTAAACACTAAACCTTAACCCCTAAACCCTAAACCTAAAACCTAAACCTTTAAACCCTAAACCCTAAACCTTAAAAACTTTAAAACCTAAAAACCTAAACCTAAACTAAATAAAACCTAATAATAAAATAAATAAATAAACTAAATATAAATATAACTAAAATAAAACAAAATAAAACCTAAATGTAAAATTAAAAGAAAATAAAATAAAATAATAATAAACTAAAATAAAATAAATAAAACCTAAACTAAACTAAAATTCAAATAAACCTAAGAATTAAAACCTAAATAAAATAAAAATAAAATGTAAAATAAGAATAAAATAAAATAAAATAAAATAAAAAACTTAATAAAAGAGAACCTAAAATAAACCTAAAATAAACTCAAAAAAATAAATAAAAATAAAACCTAAACCCTAAACTAAAAACCTAACCCTAAAATAAAATAAAATAAAAAAATAAAATAAACCTAAACCTAAAAATAAATAAAAACCTAAACCTAATCCTAAAATAAACCAACACTAATTAAAATAAATTAAACTAAAATAAATCTAAACCTAAACTAAAACATAAAACATAAAAATAAACCTAAAATAAAACCTAAAACCTATACCCAAAATTTAATAAAACCTAAACCTAAACCTAAAATAAAAAATAAAACCTTAACTTAAAATATAATAAAAAATAAAACTCAGCTAAAATATAAACCTAAACAAAAATAAACTAAAATAAAAAAAAAAACTAAATAAAATAAACTTAAAATGACTAAACTAAATAAAAAATAAATAAAAAAATAAAATGAATAAACTCAAATAAATAAAATAAAGTAAATAAATTAAATAAACCAAAACATATTAGTTTTAATTTAAAAAAAAAAACCATAAACCCTAAAACAAACCTTAAACCCAAAACCCTAAACCTACAATACTATACCTACAACCCTATACCTAAACCCAAAAGCCTAAAACTTTAAAACATAATCCCTAAATCCTAAACCCTAAAACTTAAACCCTAAACCCCTAAACCTAAACCCTAAACCAAACCCAAAACCCAAACCTAAAACCCTAAGTCCTAAACCTTAAAACCCTAAACCCTAAACTTTACACCCTAAACCATAAAACTTACAACCCTAAACCCTAAACTCCAAACTACTACAAACTAACCCTAAAAACCCTAAAGCTAACCCACAAACCCTAAATCCTAAGAATGGGCAGAACATTGATAGCATGAACATCGTCATCAACTAGGTGAGAAGAGTGATGGAGGTTACAACCATGATGGTGGTAGAGGGAGAAATCGGATATGATGGGATCTGCTTTCGAGAGGTGGGGTTGTTGATGAAATGGAGAAAGCGAAGAATGGTGATCAAATCTTATTCTTATGGGAGCCGTGTCTTTATCGGGATGGTTCTACTAATCTAGTGTTTTTTATTTTCTCTATGAGAGCTCATTCTTTATTTATGCCATCGCTTGTGTCTTAGAAAACTTCGGGTGCTACTTGGTTGATGAAATCGAAAAGATGAAAAGTTGAACCTCAATTTGTCCTCTATTAAAAAAACCTTAAACCTTAAATCCAAATATAAAACTTAAACCCTAAACCTTAAACCCTAAACCCTAAACCCTAAACCCCAAACCCCAAACCCTAAACCCTAAACCCTAAACCCTAAATTAAACTTAAACCCTAAACCTAACAATAATTTAAAACTAAAGTTAAACTAAATAAAACCTAAATGTAAAATAAATAAAAACACTAAACCAAAATACAATAAAAATAAAATAAATTAAGAACATAAACTAAAACCTAAACCTAAACCTAAAAAGAAAATAAAATAAAAATAAAAACTAAACTAAAATAAAATAAATAAAAACCTTAACAAAATAAAAAAAACCCAAATTAAATAAAAACTTAACCTAAAATAAAAATTAAATAAACCTAAAATATAATAAAATAAAACTAAATAAAAAATCTAAACCTAAAGAATAAACCTTAAAATAAAACCTAAATAATAAACTAAAAAAAACTAAACTTAAAGTAAAATAAAATAAACAAAATAAAATAAACCTAAACCTAAAAAAAAAAAAACATAAACTAAAATAAATAAAACTTAAACCTAAAATAAAACTAAACCTAAATAAAGTAAAATAAACATAAACCTAAACCTAAATAAAATAAAAAAAAATAAAATAAAATAAACCTAAACCTAAAATAAAAAATAAAAAAAAAACCTAAAATAAAAATCTAAAACCTAAACTTAAAAAAATAAAATAAAAAATTATACCCAAATCAAAAATAAAAAATAAAATCTAAACCTAAAAAATAAAATAAAAATAAAACTCAATTAAAAAATAAAGCTAAACATAAAAAAAATAAAATAAAATAAAAAATTAAACTAAAATAAATAAACAAAAAATAAATATACTAAACTAAATAAAATAAAAGTGAACCTAAATAGAAATAAAAAAATAAAATAAACTCAAATAAATAAAAAAATACTAAATAAACTAAGTAAACATAAACTTACTTTTTTTAATTTAAAAAGAAAATACCTAATCCATAAATCCTAAACCCTAAATTCTAAACCCTAAACCCTAAAACTAACCCTAAATCCATATAAACCATAAACCCTAAAAACCTTAAATCCTAAACCCTAAACCCTAAACCCTAAATGGTAAACCTTAAACTCTAAACCCTAAAACCTAAACCCTAATCCCTAAACCCTAAGCCACAAAACCTACAACCTTAAACCCAAAAAATCCACGAATGCTAAACCCTAAATGCTAAATTAACTCTAAACCCTAAGAATGGGCAGAACCTTAATGATAGGAACAACACCATCAGTTAGGCTCACTCTAGATCTAGTGGTGGAGGTGAAGTCAAAGGCATTGTTACCATAGTGGTGGGGAATCTAGAGGTGCTAGTGGATATGGAGGTGTTGGTGATCGTGGTGGTTATGGAGGTAGGAGGAGGAGTGATGGAGGTTACAGTGTGGTGGTGGGTGAGGGAGATTGGGGATATGATGGCGATCCCTACCAGAGGTGGGGTTATTATGATGGGGCTGGGAAACTAAACGGCCAATCCAATCTGGTACTTATGGAACTGTGTCTTTACAATAGAGACAGTTATACATATCTATGGTTTTTGATTCACTTTTTGGGTGACCATTTTTGATCTATGTCATCTCTTGGGTCTTAAAAAACTTGGGGTGCTACTTGGTTGATTAAATCAAAAAGAAGAAATGTTGAATCTAAATTTGTTCTCTGTTAAAAAAAACCTTAAGCCTTAAACCATAAACCCTAAACCCTAAACTAAAACTTAAACCTAAAACCAAAACACTAAACCTTAAACCCAAAACCTACACCTAAACACTAAACCTAAACCCTAAACCCTAAACCCTAAACCCTAAACCCTAAACTAAACCTTTAACCCTAAAACCCTAAACCCTAAACCAAAACCTAAACCCTAAACCCTAAACCTCCCAACCCTAAACCTAAACCCTAACCCTAAACCTTAAACCTAAACCCTAAACTAACCAAACCTAAACCTAACCTAAAGCTTAAGCTTGAATAAAGATGTCATTAGGAGTAGATCTAAAGAATGACCTAATTCTAACATAGTTATGGTAGCTAAAGAAAATGTCTTCAAGAGATTTTCCCATGACTATTGGGATTTGAATACCTAAACCCTAACCCTAAATCATATTATAACACCATATATTATATTATAATGTAGCATCATATATTTGAGAAAGTAGTAATGTGTTTTGGATGTTTTAAGATGTTTTGAAATGTTTTAGTATATATTATTGTATTGTAAGTCTATATTAATAAAAATCATAAACATTTTGATTTAATAAATGAGATGATGAAATTTGTTAAATTTGAAGTGGGAATTAGGTTGTAGTACCAAAGGTGTGCTACGTCCTTGTAGTCTAAAAGTAAGATTTTATATTCAAAATAAATATTATATGTTGTCGCATAGTATAACATTATATACATTAATATATTGCTCTGTGCATTTTAAATTCTTTTAGTATTTTACAATCATGCATTCGAGCCAACACTAGCATTCTTTATAAAATTGTTGATTTAGACTTTAAAATGGTTGTATTTGGCCAAATTCATAATAGGTAGAGCATGGCATCATAATATATTGTTCCAATCTAAAATATGTAAGTGATACGACTAAAATATATAGGTTTCTATAGTTTAGACTAAGTTTATGATTTTTTATCTTAAGAAATCCCTTGTGATGTGATATTCAATGTAATATAATTTAATATGTTGTAGTGTATTATAATATAGGATGCCATAACATAGTGCAGCATCAAGCATTATAGCATACTATTGTGTATTACTACATATTGTTAAGCATGTTTTAGTTTGTTATAGTATGATGTAGTAGAGTTTGTACTAGTATAATTCATAAAAATATTGATTTATAGGCTGAGTTGATTGGATTTGGCCAAAATTAAGGTAAGCTTTAGGGTACATCATTAGGGGTGTGCTATGGTGTGTCATTTAATCAAAAGAATGGAATTTTACATCCAAAATAAATGTTCATATTTCAATCAAATTTTATAATTTTTTGCTTAAAGTGATTCATTTTAAGGTGTAATGTAAGATAATATATTATATGAAAGCATATTCAAATATAATGTACATAATAATATAACTTCACACATATATGAATGTGGTGGTGTGTTATGAAATGTTATTTTACATTTTAGTATGTTTTACTTTTGTTATAATACATTGGGTCAAAACACACAAAAAAGTTAATTTGAAGGTTGAGATGGAAGAATTTGGCCAAATTCATGACACGCAACCAAAGCAACCCCAAAATTATTTTATTTTGTACCATTTCTAATAGAAAAATAAAAATTTTACATCCAAGATAAACATTATTCATATTTTGGGAAAATTTTGTTATTTGTTCCTTTTAGGCGATTCTAATGAGGTCTAATGTTAGACAATATATTATATTATAGCAAATTGTAATATAACATCAAATATTATAATATAATATAGTGTGTTAATTTACACTATAATATGTTTAGCATGATATTATATAGTTAGTTTGAGCTTGCACCATCACAAATCATAAATTGTTGATTATAATGTTAAGATGATCTAATTTGAATGAATACATTGTTAGGCTTTTGGTTGAAGTATTAAAGGTGTGCATAAGAGAAGAAATAGGATTTTATGAGAATTCCATGTCAAGGACATGGAGGGAGATCCATCAGGGGATCACACATGCATTGGACATGACATGTGAGGGGTCTATGTCGAGGGCAAAAGAAGAAAATCTGTAGATAAGGCTTGAATTTGATTTGATTATATGGTTTGTGGAAAGAAAATCTTCTAGGGATAAGAATCTATAATCCACCATGGATTAAGATCGAATCAACTTTAATTTGTTTTCTTTTAATTGATGTGGAAGCATATCTACTAGAGATATGAGCACGAGTCCACTATGGGTATATGAACCTTCCACTAGGGAAGCATGTTGAGCTATCCACTAAGGATTGGGATTTGAGTTTGATTTCATAGATTTATTTGGGGATGTGGAATAATAATTTAGTTGGATTTCTTTGATTTAAACTCTACTAGGGGAGTTGGTTAAATTTGGCTCGACTAGGGATGTTGGTTTTGAATTTGATTTGTTTGATTGACTTGTTTATATATGATTTGGGGCTCCACTAGGGAGACGAGTGTGATTTAACTCCACTGGGAAAAATTAGATTTGGTTTAATTTAATCTGAGTTATTATATGGACACTGAGAATGGGCCTCAAGTTTACAAATCCAAAGTCATAGTCTATGCTCGGTTTGGGGTAGAGCTAGCAAAGGGGTTGCCTTTTGGTGTGCAACGTGCAAGGAAGAAAGCGAGCACTTACATCTTCCAAAGTGACAACCATTGGGGTGACTATTGGATGCACAACAAATCAATTTGATCTAGGGTGACTACTAAGTTAATGTCAGGGACTTATATCAACTCAAAAGTTATGAGGATTAATTTTATCTTAATTTCATGTAATTTAATATGGTTTATTTAGTTAGTTTGATTTTAAATTGAGGGAATACTAGCAGAGGATGTGAGCTTGATCAAACTTGATAGATTTAATTTATGGACCATGTTGACGTGCGCTGGACCCATTAAGAAGTGGCTATATCAAACTTATCCTATCTAAGATTTACAAATCCAAAGGGATAGTCTACTGGTTGTGGGGTAGAGTTAGCCAACTTAAGGGGTTTCCTTTCAGAGTGCAACGACTATACTAGGAAGGAAGGAATAGCAGACTTACATCTTCTAAAGTAGGGAACAACCGGGGTGACGTTGGTAGCATAACAAATTGAACCTGACTTAGGGGCAACTATTGAGTGAATGCCACTAGGGACTTAAATCAACTAAAGAGTAGTCAAGCGATCCTATAGGGAGTTTTACTAACACTACCCTAAAAATAGGATGCCTGCTTGGGAAAAAGTACCTTTAAGGGTGTCTTCCTAATCAACAAGTGAATATATACTTTATTTAAATCTTTGTATAGACCTTGTTGGTGTGCGAGGGACCCCACTAAAAAAGGGCTATGTCGGCCTTGACCAATCTTAAATTTACTGGACCAAAGGAGAATCGCACATCCATAAGATGAATTCTCCAACCACAGAGTGGTTACTAGGAAAGAAGGCTGTCCCGTAGTGTAATGCAAGGACCTGATCCAAATATAGTTCCCACAAGGGAGGTGTTGCTTGAGTTATCACGATCCACGGAAAAAAAAAAGCTTATAGGTGTACAGTGGCCAACTCAAGGAGAAAGTGTAGGAGACTTACACCTACCATGAGTGGTGTATCCTAAGGTGCGAGAACCAACCAACCTAAGGTGTATCCATTAGCATGAGTGGTGTATCCATTAGCATAGTGAGAACCAACCAACCTAATGTGCCCATCGGTGTGCAATGATCAATCTAGAAAGAAACCGTGTAAGCTTACAACTTTGTAAGTGGAACTGATCAATAGGATAGTCTATTGTTAGTGGGATAGATGCTAATTGACCTAGAGCGACTACTAAGTGGGGAGCCCCAAAGAAGGACTAAACCCAGACTCAAAGTTGTCAGGAGGGAAAGAGTCAGGGAACTTATCCTAAACCTAAAAAATGCTCAACATGAAGGCTATTCTAAGAAGAAAGCATAGCAGACTCACATCCTCTTAAATGAAGCCAACATGAGGTATCATACTGGCCACGTAGTATGGCCTACCAAACTAACAAGGCACTCATCAGTGTGTTGTGGCCAAGTAAGGAAAGAAAATGAAGCAGACTTACATCCTCTAAAGCAAGAAGACCACTAGGGTGATACATTAGTAGGGTAGCACATCAGCCTGATCTTGAGCAGTTAGTGAGTGAGTGTCACTGGGGGCATAATCTCAACTCAGAGTAGCCCGAGATAAAAGATATGTGTTTATTTTATATGTTTGTGTGTAATTTGTGTTTGTGTTATGTCGATGAAAGATAGAATGCAGCTCGGGTTACTTACACATACCCTAAACACATCGTGGCAGATACACAAACAAGAATACTTTCAACATGAAAGAGATTGAATTTGAAATGGAATTTTCATTGATTATAATTATTTTCAAACATGATTTATAATATTTATTTAAGTAGAACCAATTGATTACTCTCACTTATGATTAATAAGCTGATAAGATCCTTCTTGGTAGGCCTTCTCTATGACAAAAGGGCCTTCCCAAGTGGCTTCAAACTTGCACTCATCATACGATGGGCAAATAATTAGTCTTAGAACTAAAATAAGACATCCTACTTGAAAATCTAAGTAACTTGTTGTCTGAATCATTATAGCTTTGTACAACTCGAGCTTTTGGCATGCCCAGGCATCTCCTCCAAACCTTTAAGCTCTTCCAACCACAACTTGGCATTTTGTTCTGTTGTGATCTTGCTACCAACAGCTATCCCTAGTGATGGGAGTTGGACTTCTAATGGTAGAAAAACTTTAGACCCATACACTAAAGAGAAAGGGGTACACTAAGTTGGAGTTCTATATGTGATGCAAAGCTTCAACTAACTACTAATGTCATTTATTATTGGCGAGTGTCTTCTTCAGGATTTGGATGAGAGTTTTATTGAAGGCTTCTAATAAGCCATTTTCCTCTGGTAGTTGATGGTAGAATATCTCCAATCTATGTTGTGTATCGAGAAAATTTGTTAATCTCAGTGCTATTGAATGCAATACCATTATCAAATATAATTCATCGAGGCACTCCAAACCTATATACGAGATGGTTCCTAAAAAATTGGAGCACATGTTATGCTATGACCTCTATGAGAGAAATCACCTTCTCTCATTTGGAAATGTATTTAGTAGCAGCTAAGATGAACTGATGACCCTTGGAAGAAGAAGCATCAATTAGTTCCACTATGTCAGTACCCCCAACACTCGAATGGCCAAGAGGCCAATGAGGATGTAGAATGTTGGGTGGTTGGTTAGGACCACACCATATATTTGGCATTTGTAGCATTGCTTAGCCATATCCATGCAATCTTTGATCATCGATGGCCAGTAGTACCCTAGACTCTTGACCTTAGGTTTCATCTTCAGACTAGATTGGTTGGCTCCACATAATCCTAAGTGTACCTCGATCACGATCTTATGGGCTTCGTGATTGTCCAAATAATGTAATAATATATGATCGAAAGTTCACCAGCACAGGAAACCATCCACAAGAGTGTAAGAAAGTGGTCTCTATTTCATCTTATGAGCTTAGCACTTCTCTTGAGGTAGTTTTTCTTTATTTAGGTAATCCATGAATGGTTGCTTCCAATATAACTCCTCATCCTTCTTGACAATGGAAACCTCCTTTCCAAGAGAGTACTTTCTTATGAGTTCAGTATCAATAAGGGATAAGACTTGTATTTTTTGAACTTTTATTGATATGGACTCATCTTCGGGACATGCAAACTCCTTGGCAAGGTTGGGTAAAGCATATGCTACAACGTTCTCTCCTTGAGGAAACATATAAATGGTAACCTCTGAAATTTGGCCCAACAACTCCATGACGTACTTGTGGTAGTGATGGAGCTTGGGCTTTATAACTTTATAGGATCTAGCGATTTGGCTAATAACTAGCTAAGAATCCCCGAAGATGTTAATGTTCTGGATGCTTATAGTAATGACTAACTCCAGATCGACAATCAGAGCCTGATATTCGACTTCATTGTTGGTGCAAGGATTGGACAGATGATATGAGAATCTCATCACAGCGCAGTCTGTAGTTAAGAGAACTATTCCTACCCCTACCTTTCCTTGAATAGTAGATTGTGGTTCTTCTCCTCTTCGAGAGGAAGCCGCACCATCAAATTACATCTCCCAATGGTGAATGCTAGTATCCCCTAAGTTAATGATTTATTCATCGGGGAGATCATCACTAAGCGAAGAGTCAACATGAAGTGGGTGTGCTGCTAAGAAATTCACTAGCACTTGTCCTTTCACCACACAGAGGGGTAAGAAGGTAATGTCAAAACTACGAGAGGATCATGGACCATCATGCCAACCATCCGGATAATGTTGACCGTGTCATGAGATATTATAATGGATTTATCTTAGAGATTAAGTTAACCTTATGAGGAAGCATGTAGTGTTGTAGCTTTTGGAATGCAAAGATTAAAGCTAGACAATGCTTCTCAAAGGGTGGATAATGGGCCTCAGCAAGGAGTAGATGATAGATGAGGTAGTAGAGTGCATTTTACTTCCTTTTGTCATTGGCTTGGACCAACAAAGCACCAAGTGAGTCATCTAATTTAGTAGTGTAAAGTTTGAGCGGCTTGCCCTGCATAGGGGCTGCTAGAACTAGTGGCGTCAAATGCTTGATGTCTTGAAGGCATGCTCACACTTGTGATCCCACTTGAACTTGGCATCCTTTTGACAAGTGTTGAGAATGGCTAACATCTTCTATAACTTGGATATAAAGCATCTTAGATATGCCAACCACCCTTGGAATGATCGAGTTTAGTTAAACTTTTAGGGGTGGCATTTCTAATATATGATCTTCTCCAAATTGATTTTGATTCCCTGGTGTCGAACAACAAACCCAACAAATTTCCCTGAAGCTACTTATAATGCACACTTTAGGGGGTTCATTTTGAGGTTAAATTGTCTTATGAAAACTACTCTCATGTCAAAAGATAATCTTCCTTTCTCTACTTTGATCGTGATATCATCAACATAGCACTTGACTTGATGATAAATGAGTTAGTCAAAGATTTGAGTCATAACTGGTATGTAGCATACATTTCTAAGGATAAAAGGCATGACCTTATAGTAATAGATTCAAATCAGGATTCTAAAAGTAGTGTTTCTTGCATCTTCAAGGGCCATCTTTATTTTGTTATATCCAGATGAGCCATCCATGAAAGAGAAGATTGTAATAAAAATTTGTCTTTCGGACATGCCTTATTTAAATCCCTAAAATAAACCCATATGTGAATTTGGCCATTCTATTTCTTAACTCGGATGATGCTGGCTAACCAGGTAGGGTATTTTTCTTCTCGGATGAAGCCAGCATCAATAAATTTTTTGACTTCATAAATGAACTGTTGCTTTATGTCTAATCGCATGCATCTAGGAGCTTGCTTAATAAGGTTATCAGTAGGCTCTATTACTAGTTTATAGCCTAACTAAGTCAACAACGTTAAACTCAATCAATAGCCTAACTAAGTCATTGGTTTCAATTTTATTCAACAAAGAAGCGATGTATCGAGCATAGATCTTCTTTAGATTCTAAGTTGATTTCCTTGAGCTCATCGATGGTTGACTTGATCTCTTCTTCAAACTCGGCGGAGCATCTTTGACTTCAAAATCATATGGATCATCTAAAGTTTCTAAGCATAGCTACTCATATGAATTAATGTGATTTGAAAAAAAAAACCTATCAAATTTTAAATGATTAGTAATGACTAAGCAGTAATCATCATCATTGATTGGACCTACTGTACCGAATCCTAGTGCTGATCTTGATTGAGAGATTTTGCATTTGTTCTTTGATATTCCTTCAAAGTAGTTTGATCAGTGCTTTGACTAGGTATGTGGGATTAACCCTTTCTTTGATAAATTATGAACATAGGGCAAGTACCAATCAAAAGGTAATTCAATTAAATCTTTATATGAAATATCCTAAAGTTCTACATCAACTTCTTGACTTGAGGATGATTCTCCTAGAAAGAACCTCTAAGTTTTCACACTATGGATAACTTAGGGGCTTCCCTACCAAACCCTCGGCATTTTGAGAGGAAAGTGGGGTTGAGCTAAGGCTCCCAACTGATGCATAAGTGTTACACAAATAATCCTGGATATACTTATGCTTTGCTTTGGAAAATGATCTTTGTCACTATCTGGCTTAAGTGTCACCTCCAAGGGAATCTACTACTGAGAAGAGCTGGCTGGTGTGCTAATAATATAAGAGTCATCCTATGAACTGGATTCTAAGTCTATATGGATAGCAGGTGTACTCCTGGTAGCTGGGACATATCTTTTATTGGGTGGTCAATAAGGAGGATTTCCACCCTGAGATTGCGTCTAAATGGGCCTCTTCTTCTGCCTAGTGGAGGTCAGCTCGTCCTACCCAAATGTTCGAATGGAGTAACAAACTTTGGGTGGAATCTAATGTCAGGCTCCACTTCCTTCTCCAAGTCTATTTTTGCTCCCTTTTATTTTCTTTTTCATTTTCTCTTTTCTTTTCTTTTTTTTTTTCTCTTTCTTTTTCTTTTTCCTTTTCTTTTTATTGTATTTTTATACTTTGGCCAAGTTTTCAAGAATAGACTTGTTTATTTTGAGGGAGGTAGTAGCCGCATCCCAATATATGTTGACCTCGTGAACTGTAAATGGCTTGGATCTCCTTTGACATAATAGAAAATCCCACCTCTCACAAACTTTATACACTGATGTAGAGAGGATGAAACTATGTTGTTCTAATGTATCCATGGTCTCCCAAGCAAAGCATTGAAAGATGTATCCAAGTCTATAATGTGAAACTTGGCTTTGCTCTTCCAATCATCTCTCTCCAAGGGCAACACTATGGAGCCTAATGCCTGTTGACCTCACTTTTGGAGTGCAGATTCAATCTTCCCATCTTAGACTTAGGAGTCTTCTTGACACTAAGATTTTCTTAGTCATAAGACACTTCTAATTAGGTAAACACTTAAGCCTAAAGACTTAGAAGGGTTAACCATAAGATTAGGTTATGCTTTAAGGATTAGGATAATCCATCTACACTACAACCCAAATCAAATCCATGTTCACCTTCTCAAACCAAACCTCAAATTCAATTTAAACATCAAATTCAAAACCAAATCCAAATCCAAATTCTAAAATAAATGATTGAAGCCCATGATCAAATCCAAACTTTAAACCTTTCCTAAGCCATATGACCTATCCCATTGGCTTAGCCAAATATTAATCCAAATCATTCAAAATCAATTGATTTTCTCATAATCAATTTTATCCTCAATCATCTTCCAAAATATAAATCAAATCTACATTCAAATGATCAAAACTAAATCAAACTAAATCAAATTAAATCAAATCCCTTCCTAAGCCCTATGACCTATCCCATGGACATAGCCAAATATTAATCCAAATCACGTCATACTCAATTGAATTTCTCACAAATAAATCGTATTTTCTGTCATCTTCACAAATTTAAATGAAATATAGATTTAAATCATCAAAATTAAATCAAACCAAATCAAAATCAAACTAAGCCGACCCAACTCCATGGACTTGGTCAAATTCTTTCAATCCAAAATAAACATTAAATTGATTTTTTCATGAATCAATCATACCTTCAATCATACCTTCAATCATATTCATAAAGATAAATGAAATCAACAATCATCAAGCCAAACCAAAATCAACTTGAGTCAAACCCAACTTAACCCTTTTACTTGAAATGTTCAAATGAACCCATTTGAACCAAGCCAATTGTAATTGAAAATATATATATCAATCCCAAATCCATATATAAACTCAACTAAATTAAACTCAACCAAAAATCAAGCCAACTAAACCCAATTGGTCCACGTAACCCAAAGTGGCCAATTTGACCTATTTGACCAAGTTCTAATCCTACCCAAATTAGATTGAAGGCCAATCAAAACCTCCCATCATGATTATTGATCTCCCTAGGTTGATCAATTTCACAAATTAGGTCAAACCAAGTTAACTTGGTCATTTGACCAAGTTAACCCTTAACCCATATGAACCCAAACTAGCCAAATTGTAACTTCCCAAATCCCTTGAAACCAATGATTCATACTAAATCAAAATCAATATTTGAATATGACTTAACCTTGAATTGAGTCAAACCAAAACTAGTTGGCCCTCTTGACCCAAGTTGACCCAAATTGACCTAAAAGACCAAATTGGGTCAAATTAAAATATAAATAAAATTAATTGTAAATGGCTCAAGTTCATTCCAAATTGATTGTTAAACGACTAAAGCCATGATGGACCCAATTAAACCCAATTGACCTACTTAACCCAAATTGACCTAAAGGTTCAAGTTGGCCTAAATTAAAATCAAATCCAAATTAATTGAAACCAAAGCCTACAATCATCTTCAATTGGTCAACCTCAACCAACACCCAACTAAGCTAATTTGGCCAATTTGGTCAAATTGGTAAACTTTCATTTGACCCAAATGAATTCAAATGAGCCAAAATCAAATATAAGCCAAACTAAACCAAACAAATTGAACAAAAACATCCCAAATGATCATATGAACTTGGCCCAACCCTTGGTTTGACAAATTTTTACCAATTGGTCAACTTGACCCAACCTAACCTAATTTGACCTAAATGAGTCAAATTGAGCCAAACTAACCAAATTAACTCCAATTGACTTGAAATTTGGGCTAACCCACTTTTGGCTCTTTAAATCTACCCAAATTAAATCCAATGATAAATGATCATTATACCCTCGGGTTAAAGGATTCACATTAGATAAATCACCGATATAAATGGTCATTTTCATTCCTTGGCCACTTGCTACTCTCCCAATGGTCCACCTAGGAACCTAGGACACTACCAAACCTGACCCAAGGGGTGGTTGGGTTAGCCATGACCCATGGGAGGTGAAATCACCTCACACTCCCCATTGGCGCATTTGAAACCCATAGGTCACCCATGATTTCTCCTTGGCACCTCCACACCTTCAACCCAAAAGCCAACTCACCTCCTCCCCAACCACTCCCTACCATTAGACCACTGATGACATCAGATGAAGGGGACATTTCCACTCAAAGACATAAAAAATCATTCAACAAGAGACCCAGCCATTGAGCCACAAGCTCCCATAAATAAATCATTCCTCCAAAATAGGACACTCTCTTTCCCTACATTTTCCAAACTAACTTTTCTTTTCTCCTTCCTTATATATCGTCGAAAATGAATCATCTCCCAAGATTACATGAGGTGGGACTTTGATCAAAGTTGAGCTCCAAATCATCATTGATTTTGAACATGAATTAATCCAATTACTCAACAAGGCTTCATCTCCCGATAATGTTTCCTCAATCATTCAAGATGCGGTCTTGAACTTCCATGAGGTATGCTTCCAAAACTGATCCTTAAGAAAAAAATGGGTTGGAACTTTATGAAGAAAACTTACATCTCATGTGATCTTGACCGTTGGATTCCCTTCGATCGATGTCATGAAGGTGTGGGATCCTTTTGGAGTTGATCTGAGCTCGAGTAAGCTTGAATGAAGTGAGCAATGTTGGATGGACACCATTCTTCCTCACTCTCATGATGTTAGATGACGCACCATCCATTCTGCATGATCAGAATGAGCTGTCATGATTAGATCTGCTAGATTAATCTAATTTAATCCTACTAAGCTATCAAATTAATTGTAGTCATCTAATCTTAGATCAGACGGTGGACGAGAAAGCCTATCCACCACCTCCACATAGGCACTGAGTCGAATAAGTTTTAAGTAGCCAATCCTTCGACGCCACTTGGAAAGCAAGCCATGTCAGCGCACCATATGGCATAATTAGGAAATTAGGCTTAATCATTTTTAATGGCTGAAACTTCTAAAATCATAACAAATCATAGAGAAATAAAAAATTCAAATAAAAACTTATTTTAATGGTATTTCAGAAGAGAATTAATTAACAATGATCTTAAATTATTTTGAATACAGTAAGGTTTAATTAGAAATTTAATTAGCTTAATTACTCCATAATGACTTGAGCAATTAATCTTAAATTTTGTGAGTTAATTTAATGGGATGACCTCTACCTCCCATGATTTTCTAGGGATTTATTGCTCATTTAATTAAGAAAATTGACCAATTAAACCTTAACTACTCTTTTAAGTTAATTAATGATTTATGAATCCCATGAATACTAATAAATCGATTAATTAAGTTTATTAATCATTGTTCAATAGTAAGTGAACTAAGGAATAGGGTTGGGACCACTTTCACTAAGTTCATTTCACCCATTTTTAAAATGAAATTAATTAAGATTTTACTAATTAATTAAATCACTTAAATAAATTGAAATCATAATCACATCACACCTTAATTAATTAAACCATGGGGTAGATCTTTTATTTAATAACCTAGAGGAGTTTAATGAAATTATGGTTAGTCCACATGTGTGGGAAAACCAAAATGGTAATTAATTAAGTCACTTAATTAACTATTAATCATGAACCAATTGCATTAGGCCCCTTTTATTTCCTAAGATCATTACAGTTTATTTTCCATACATATCATGTTGGCTCATAATTATTTAGTTAATTACTTTAAGGTGACATATGTAAGGGTAATTAATTCATCTAATTAAGGGTTCAACTTAATTAACCCATAAAATCAACTTAATTACATTTCCTTTAATTAAATCAAATCACTAATGTAGGAATGGGTTTAAAATAGCAAGTGATGATTTCTCTTATCCTCTTGAAATCAAATCAAATACAAAACTTTATTAATAAAGAAGCTTTTGTTTGATTTAAATAATTTTATTTGATTTGATTGTTCTTAAGAACTAGTTTGGTTGAATGAATAACATGCTTATATTTGATTGTCCTCTTTCCAATCAGAAATTTGGTATGTCATTTGAATTCATGCATCCATCTTTTAAAAATCAAGTAAAATAAAATGGATTTCCTTTATGTAAGTTTCTATTTATTTAATTTGATATATGTGTGGCTATTATCACTATTAGATCCAAATATATATTTCAAAAGCTTATAAATGAATAATAATATGTGTTATGATGCTAGTTATAAATACATAAGAAATGCATGTGCTTATCGCTTAAGTGTATGAATGTTGAGTTCACTATCCTTTATTCATGTGTTGATTTATATAAGATTGAATGGTAATTGGTATATAGTCACGAACATCCGGGAACACAAAGCTTTAGCTAGCAAGGAGGTCATTTGTTTACCTCACTTCCTTGTTTAATAATGGAGCATTACCCATATGATTTCATTCTTATGTATTTCAACATTAGAATTTGGATAGAGCTTTAATTCATATATATAAGTGATTCAATCAAAAAATATACAATCTTTGCATGGCTTTCTTTCCCTCATTTATCTATATATCCATGTGTGTCCAAGAAAAGCAAGTATATAGCCTTGACATCTTGGGAATATGAGGCTTTAGTTTTCCCCAAAGAGGTCATTTGATTACCTCACTTCCCTAGTTTAACAATGAAACATACTTGCCTATATCTTTGTACATGTACATGTGTATGTGATTAGTGAATGAAAATCTCATTTTACATTAAAATTGCATGCATTCATAATTGACTAAGTGGTGGAATTAATTAGCCATATTATTTGGAGCTTACTTTATATGTTCAAGTATACAAATTTACATATGTTTGAATGCAAATGTGTATATAGTCTGGACAACTTGAGAATATGAGGCTTTAGCTAGCTTCTAGAAGGTAATTTGATTGCCCCACTTCCCTAGTTTAACAATGGCACATGCCTATTTAATTTCATTCTTATGTCCTTTTTGTATAAGAATTTGGATAAAGTTTTAAATTAATATGTTTAAATAATTCAATCAAATAAAATATAAATTCTAAACATGAACATACATTCATCATTTAAGTGTGCTAAAATATGTTGCATGTATAGATACACTTAGGATTAAATCATATGCATGTTACATGTGATGGAAAGGAATGATTTAATATATTTCATGTGGTAGTAATTTAAAGTTAATCTTAAGATGCCTTTCATTTTGAAAATGATTATTTAAAGTGAACCAAAACATAGGATTAATTAAATCATTTAATAAGCCATTCACTAAAGAGAACTAAATCAAATTAATATACTTTAAAAAGTGACTTAAGGTAGGGATGAAAGAGGGCAATCTTCTTTTCCTCTCTTTATAACACTTAGTTGCTAAGTGTAATCAAATGAAACAAAGGAAAATTGAAATTAAAAATTTCATGTCAATTAAACTACTACAAGTGAAATCAACTTTTCATGTTAAATAGAATCCTTCTACACAAAGAAAATACAACACTAATGCCTAACAAGACTTACCACACAATCCTTAACACACACATTAAAATTGAGTCACCACTTCTAGCTCTAAGTTAGGATGGTGTATGATGTGATGTATGTTTTGTTCTATGATGTATTATTTTAGATTGGATGTTAGGGTGTATGTTTTGTAGTCTGGATGATAAGCTAATATTAGCCTAGTCATATTTTCTATAGGGGATTATGCTTAAGGGATGCTTAAAAATAAACTGCTTGGGATTATATGTATATTTAGCTAACCTCTATTTTGTAGGTGTAGTTAGATTTACTTTTCCCACATAAATGTAATTTTTTGCAGAAATTAGGATTAGTGCTATGGGAAATTAGGATGAGCGTGGTCGAAGGATTTGTCGGGGGCCATGATGCCTTTGAAGCAATCACCATCCAAATCAAAGAAGGAACCAAATCAAAATGGAGATATGAAGAAAGAATACCACCATAGAATTTAAACAATTTTAATTATTCTATCATATTCTAGGTTGTATAAGGGTATAGCTCGGCTACCCATCTTTTCTCTCTTCTGGTTGTATGGAGGTACCCGACCGCACCGGCCTTCTATTCTTTTATGATAGTTTATATAATTTTTTGATGTTATGTTTACATTGTGCATTAGGAAGTTATGCTTTTCATAGTTTCTTAAATGATTGATTCTTTAATGTGTGGCTTGGATACAATTAGGCTCTTAGGATAAAAATAACTTTTCTACCCAACTGACTCACACCTAAATTTTAAACAACTCATAACCTCATCATAAACCCTATCCCTAAACCCTAATACCCTAAAACCTAAACCCTAAACACAAAACCCTAAATCCTAAACTACATAAAACCTAAAATCCTAAACCTAAACTAAATAAAACCTAAAAAACAAATAAATAAATAAACCTAAACCTAAATAAAATAAAATTCTAAACTAAAACCTAAACCTAAACTTAAAATAAAATAAAATAAAAATTAAAATAAACTAAAGTAAAAAAAAATAAAAACCTAAACTAAAAAAATAAAAATCTAAATAAAATAAAACTAAAAATAAAAGAAACCTAAGATAAAATTAAATAAAACTACCTAAAACCTAAACCTAAAAATAAAACCTAAAAAATAAAAAAATAAAACCTAAACCCTAAACTAAAATGAAAACCTAAACCTAAAAAATAAAATAAATAAAATAAAATAAACTATAAACTAAAAAAATAAACTAAACCTAAACTAAATAAAATAAAATAAACCCAAACCATAACTAAAAAATAAAACCTAAAATTAAACATAAAATAAAAACCTAAAACCTAAATCTAAAAAAATAAATTGAAAACCTAAACCTAAAAATAAAAAATAAAACCTATACCAAAAAAATAAAATAAAAATAAAACACAACCAAAAAATAAATTGAAACCTAAAAAAATAATAAAATAAACCTAAATAAATAGTCCTAAAATAAATAAACTAAACTAAATAAAATACAAAATAAACCTAAATAAAATAAAAATAAAATAAACTCAAATAAATAAAAAAATAAACTAAATAAACCTAAAACTATCGGTTTACATAATTTTCAAAAAAACCTTAAACCTAAATCCTAAAACAACTAACCCTAAAACCTAAACCTAACCTGACACTAATCCTACAACCCAAGCCATAAAACCCTAAACTCTAAACCCTCTAAACCCTAAACCATAAACCCTAAACCTTTACCCTAAACCCTAAACCTAAACCCAAACTATAAAGCTAAACACGTAACTAAATAAATTAAAAAATAAACCTAAACCCTAAAACCTAATAAAATTAAACCTAAACCTAAACCCTAAGAATGCAGGCAGAACCTTGACGGACGAAATATTATTGTCAACCAGGCTCAGACTAGTTCTGGTGGTGGAGGCGAAGGCAGAGGTAGTGGTTATTGCAGTGGTGGTGAGGGATCTGGAGGTGCTGGTGGATATGGAGGTGGTAGTCGGTGCAGTGGTGGTTATCAAGGCATAAGGTGCGATGGAGGTTATATCAATGGTGGTGGCGGAGGGAGAGATCGGGGATCTAATGGTGGATCTCGATACTTGAAAGGCCAGGGTGGTTCTGATGGGAACTGGAGAAACTGAAGAATGGCCCATCCGATCTACTGCTTATGAAATTGTGTCTTTACAATAGAAATGGTTCAAGTTATCTAGGGTTTTTTATTTGTTCTATGCATGCTCATTTTTTATCTATGTCATCGTGTGTGTCTTAGAAAACTTGGTGTGTTACTTGGTTGATGAAATCGAAAAGAAGAAATGTTGAATGTGAATTTATTCTCTGTTTAAAAAAACCATAAACCCTAAACTAAAACATGAACCTAAACCTAAAACCTAAACCTTAAACCCTAAACCCTAAAAACCATAAACCCTAAACCATAAAGCCTAAACTCTAAAACCCTAAACCCTAAACCCTAAACCAAAAGAAAAACCATAAACCCTAAACCCTAAAAAGGTAAAAAACTAAACATAAACTAGATTCAACATAAAAATAAAATAAATAAATAAACATAAACTAAAACCTAAACCTAAACCTAAACCTAAAAAGAAAAGAAAATAAAAAATAAAAACTAAACTAAAATAAAATAAATAAAAACCTAAACTAAACTAAAAAATAAAAAACCTAAATAAAATAAAATTAAACATAAAATAAAAAATAAAATAAAATAAAATAAATACTAAATAAAAAAAAAACCTAAAGATTAAACCTAAAATATACCCAAAATAAATAATAAATAATAAATAAAAAACAAAAAAAACCTAAACTTAAAATAAAATAAAATAAACCTAAAACTAAATTAAAATAAACTAAACTAAAACAAATAAAAGCTAAAGCTAAACTAACTTAAACCTAAACTAAATAAAAAAAAATAAACTAAAAACAACCTAAACTTAAACTAAAAAATAAAACCTAAAAATAAACTTAAAATAAAAAACCTAAAACCTAAACCAAAAAAAATAAAATAAAAACCTAAATTGAAACCTAAAAATAAAAAATAAAACCTAAAAAAAATAAAATAAGAATTAAACAATGCTAAAACAAACCTAAACCTAAATAAAAAAAAAAAATAAACTAAAATAAAAAAATAGAAACTAACATAAATGAACCTAAAATAAATAAATAAAATAAACCTAAATTAAAATAAAAAATAAAATAAACTAAACTAAATAAAAAATAAACCAAATAAACCTAAATGTACCAGTTTACTTAATTTAAAAAAAACAAAAATAAAAAAATAATAATAAACAAAACCTAACCCTAAACCCTAAACACTGAAACTAACCCTAAACCTTGCTCCACCACTACCAAAACCCTACCCAAATCTAAACCACTAAAATCTAAATCAAACCTTCTCTCCAGTGAGCCCTCAAATATCTAACTCTAAATTGACTCCCCAACCCTGAGCCACCAAACTGACCCTCCTGACCCCAAACCCAGGCTCTAACTCCCCACCTAAACCCTCACCCTACCACACTGAGCCCTAAACTTCTGGGCCCTCCTAGGCCACCCTGGGTTGTGGGCACACTAAAATGGCCCTTAGACCCAGGCTCAAAACCCTACCTTAATCTTACCACCAGGCCAGGCCAACCTTAAACTAAAATCTGGTGATCCTGGGTGTGGATCATTGTGACTAGATCTTTGGTTGGGCAAGGCCCTGAGCCAAACTTAACCATGACCCTAAACCTGACACTAAACTGACTCTGCCCCAAACCACAAAAACCTAAACCTAAGGCTAAACTAAACCTAAACTCCAAGGCACCTAAAAGTATAAACCCAAAAGGTTCTGAGCCTAAAATACTAAACCACAACCCTAAGATCCTGAACCAGAAACCCTAAACTAACCCTGAACCACAAAACCTAAATCTGAGAGATTAACCACAAACTAACCCTAAAACTTGTTAACTCACTCTAAAGCATAAACCCTAAACCTGAATATAAAACCAAACCCCAAACCCTAAAACATAAGCTAAACTAAACCCTAAAAAACTCTAAACCTTAAACCTAAATCAATCCTAAATCACAAAATAAAAACAAAAACTAAAGCTAAAGTAAATGAAATGTAAAATCAAATAAATAAATGACCCTAAACCTAAATGAATTATAAAATAAATAAAACTAAAACCTAAAAAAAATAAAATAAAATAAACTAGTAAAAAATTAAAATAAAATAAAAACCTATACTAAACTAAGAAAAATGAAGATAAGAATAAAAAACCTAAATAAAATAAAAAATAAACATAAAATAAAAATAAATAAATAAAAATAAACCTAAAACAAAAAAAATAAAACCTAAACTTAAAAAATAAACTTAAAATAAAACCTAAAAATAAATAAAAAATAAAACCTATACCCTAAACTAAAAAGAAAACCTAAACCTAAAAATAAACTAAACTAAAATAAATAAAACCTAAACCTAAAATAAACTAAACCTAAACCCTAATCTGAATAAAATAAAATAAATTAAAAATAAACCAAAACCTAAACTAAAAAAATTAAACCTAAACCTAAACCAAAGAAAATAAAATAAAAACCTAAAATTAAAAAGTAAATAATAAAACCTAAATAAAAAAACTAAAGTAAAAAACATAAACTAAAATAAATAAACCTAAAAAAAATAAACTAAACTAAATAAAAAATAATAAAACTAAAATAAATAAAAATAAACTATTCCTAAACCAACTAGATAGATTTAAAAAAAACTCTAAACCCTAAACCCTAAAACCTAAACTCTAAACCCTAAACTAACTCTAAACCCTAAACCTACCAAAAACCTAAACCTAAACTAAAATAAAAAATAAAACTAAACATAAAAATAAAATAAAAATAAACCTTAAATAAAAATAAACCTAAACCTAAAAAACCTAAATAAACTAAAATAAAAACTTAAACTAAATTAAATAAATCTAAAATAAATAAACTAAATTAAATAAAATAAAAGTAAAAAAATTAAATTAAAACCAAAATAAATAAACATTAGTTATTTGAATTTAAATTTGTTCTCTATTAAAAAACACCAAAACCCTAAAGTAAACTTGAACCACAAAACTAAACCTAACTGTGAACCACAAAACCCAAACCCTAAATCCTAACCTCAAAAACAAACCCTAAGCTGAACCAAAAATGCTAAACCCTAAACCCAAAACCTTAAACTATCCCAAAACCTAAGTTAATGCTAAGCCCAAACCCTAAAACCCTAAATAGTAAACCATAAACATTAAAATCTAAAAAACCTAAACCTAAATAAAAAAAACCTTAAAATAAAATAAATAAAAAACTTAAACCTAAATAAAATAAAATAAACTATAAAAAATTAAACTAAAATAAAAGCTTAAACAAAAATGTAAACCTAAACCTAAAATAAAATAAAATAAAAATAAAAAATAAAATAAAATAAAGAAAAACCTAAACTAAACTAAAACTAAAATAAACCAAAGAATAAAAACCTTAATAAAATAAAACTAAATGTAAAATAAAATAAAATAAACCTAAAGTAAAATAAAATAAAACTAAATATAAACCTAAACCTAAAAAATAAACCTTAAAATAAAACCTAAAAATAAATAATAAAAAACCTAAACTATAAACATTTTAAAAAAATCTAAAACTAAAATAAAAATAAAATTAACAAAATAAAATATACCTAAACCTAAAAAAAATAAATAAAACCTAAACTTAAACCTAAAGTAAACTTAACCTAAACTAGACAAAATAAAATAAACTAAAATAAACCTAAACCTATATAAAATAAAACCTAAAATAAAAAACCTAAAACCTAAACCAAAAAAAAGTAACATAAAACCTAATCCTAAACTTAAAAAATAAAAAATATATAAACCTAAAAAAATAGATAAAATAAAACTCAACTAAAAAATAAACCTTAACCTAAAATAAACTAAAATAAAAAACTAAAATAAATAAACTAAATTAAATAAAATAAAATAACCTTAAAAAATTCAAATCAAATCAAATCAAATAAAATAAACAAATAAACTTGAACTACTTGGTTTACTTAATTTTTTTTAAAACCCAAACCCTAAACCTAAACCATTAACCTTAAACCCTAAATCCTAAAACCCTAAACCTCTGACCCACACCACCCTAAACCTTAAACCCAAAATAAAACCTAAATCTAAACCCCTAAACCCTAAACCCTAAACCTTAAACCACAGGACCCTGAGACCCACACTAAACACTAAACCAAAATCCTAAACTTTAAACCCTTAAACTTACAACTAGGCCTAAACCCCAAACCCTAAAACCATCAACCCCTAAATAAAATAAACTAAAAATAAACTAACTAAAAAACCTAAAATAAACCTAAAATAAACATAAAACAAAAATAAAAATAAAATAAACTTAAATCTAAAAATAAAATCTAAACCTAAAAGATAAAATAAAACTTAACTAAAATAAATAAACCTAAACATAAACTAAGATAAAAGCCTAAACTAAAATAAATAAACCTAAAATAAATAAACTAAACTAAATTAAAAAATAAACCTAAATAAGAATAAAACATAAAATAAGCTAATAAAAAAACTAAATAAACTAAACCTACTGGGTTTGCTTAATTTAAAAGAGCCTGGACCAAAATAACACCCTGGCTAAACCTTATACTAAATCCTCTCTTAAAAAAATAAAACCCTAAACCTAAACCCTAAACCAAACCCTAAACCCTAAACACTAAACCCCCAAACCCTAAACCTAAACTAAAGTAACTAAATAAATTAAAAAATAAACCTAAACTCTAAACATAATAAAACTAAACCTAAACCCAAGAATGGGGCGATAAGAAACATCACCAGTTAACGGGCTGGTCTAGATCTGGTTGTGTGGAGGCAAAGGGAGGCGCTCAATGGTGGTGGGGGATCTAGAGGTGCTGGTGGATATGGAGGTGGTGGTCAGAGCAGTGGTGCTTATGGATGCAGGAGGAACAACAGAGGTTACAACGGTGGTGGTGGAGGAGGGAGAGATCCTGCTACTCGAGAGGCGGGGAGGTTCTCAAGGGAACTGGAGAAACTAAAGAATGGCCGATCTGATCTGTTGCTTATGGAACTATGCCTTTATAGTAGAAACGGTTCTAGTTATCTAGGGTTTTTGATTTGCTCTATGCGTGCTCATTTTTTATCTATGTCGTCACTTGTGTCAAAACTTGGTGTGTTACTTGGTTGATGAAATTAAAAAAAAGAAATGTTGAATTTGAATTTGTTCTCTGTTAAAAAAAACCAAAAATCCTAAACCATAAACTAAAACCTGAACCCTAGACCTAAAACCTAAACCATCAAACCCTAAATAATACCTAAAATCATAAACCATAAACATTAAAAACCCTAAACCCTAAACCTAAAACTCTAACCTAAACCCTAAACCCTAAACCACATAAACCCCAAACCCCAAACTCTAAACCCTCAGTAACCTTAAACCCTAAACCCTTTAACTAACCCAAACCCAAACCATAAACCCACAAACCTAAACCTTAAAATGCTAAAACCTAAACCTAAAATAAATAAACTTAAAATAAAATAAATTAAAAACCTAAACCAAAAGAATTAAAAATAAAATAATATAAAACCTAAACTAAAAATAAATCTAAACCTAAACCTAAGGAAAATAAATAAAAAATTAAACAAAACTAAAAAAAATAAAAACCTAAACTAAACTAAAAAATATAAAAAACCTAAATAAAATAAAAACTAATCCTAAAATAAAATAAAATAAAATAAAATAAAAATAAAAAACTAAATAAAAAACTAAAGATAAACCTAAAATAAAATATATCTAAACTTGAGGAAACCTAAACCTAAACTAAAGATAAATAAAATAAATAAAAACTAAAGCTAAACCTAAACCTAAATAAATAAGATAAAATAAATACTAAACCTAAACTAAAAACAAATAAAAAACCTAAATAATAAAAGCTAAACCTAAACCTAAAAAACTAACTAAAATGACTAAAGCTAAAACAAAGTGCAATAAAATGTTAACTCTACTCCATTCTAACCCTAAACCTAAACCTCCTAAACCCTAACTTAACCCTACCACTAAACCTAGGCCTAAACTACTGAGCCCTCTAAACAACACTAAACCCTCTAACCAGAACAGGCCTACCACTAAACTAAACCTAATCTAAACCTAAATCTGAACTAAATAAAACCTAAAAATAAAATAAATAAATAAACCTAACCGTAAATAAAATAAAAAAGTAAAATAAAATAAAAACTTAAACTAAAACTTAAACCTAAACCTAAACATAAAAATAAAAAATAAAAACTAAACTAAAATAAAATAAATAAAAACCTAAGCTAAACTAAAAAAAATAAAATAAACCTAAAAATATAAAACCTAAAAAAATAAAAACTAAATGTAATACAACAACAACAAGCCTTAATCCCACTTGGGTGGTTAAATGAATCCATAGTCTCCATGTGTCTATTATGTGTCAAATTCTCATCTAATTTAAGTATCTAAGATCATTATTTATACATCTTAACCAAGTCTTTTAGGTCTACCTCTACCTTTCTTAACATAAGGCAAATCTAATGCATCTACTCTCCTAATCGGTCATGGACGCTTTATGTGGCCAAACCATCTAAGGCGACTCTCCCTAATCTTAGCTACTCCAACTTTTTCCCGAACATACTCATTTTGCATTCTATCTCTAAGAGTAAAGCCACTCATCCACCTAAGCATCCTCATCTCTGTAACACTTAACTTAGTCTTATGCTTCTCTTTTATTGGCCAACATTCTGCACCATAAGTCATTGTAGGTCTTACCACCATCTTATAAAATTTTCCCTTAAGTTTAAGTGGAACTTTTCTATCACATAATAGGCCAGATGCATTCCTCCACTTCAACCATCCAACTTGAATTGTACTAATAACATCTCCATCTATTTCACCATCATTTTGGATAATAGAGCCTAAATATCAATCTCACTCTTATTAATGACTTGGTCACCTAAAGTCACAACACTATCACTAAAACTTCTACAACTAAAATTACACTCCATATATTCAGTTTTAGATCTACTTAAAACGAAAACCTTTAGACTCTAAAGTTGACCTCCATAATTCAAGTTTCTTTGGGCTCCCTCTCTCTTATCAACAAGAAGAATGTCATCGACAAAAGCATACACCAAGGTACATCTTCTTGTAAATGCCTATAAGAACATCCATAACTAAAGTAAAAGATAAGGGCTTAATGTTGATCCTTGATGTAATCCAATGAAATAGGAAAATATCTTGTCAATCCTCCTTGTATTTGGACACAAGTAAACTCTAGTATACATATCCTTAATGACTTGAATATAACCAATATTAACTCTTTTACGTTCTAGAACTCTCCAAAGAACATCTCTTGAGACTTTATCATAAGCTTTCTCTAAATCAATAAATATCATATGTAGATCCTTCTTACTTTCTCTATGCTTCTCTATCAACCCTCTTAACAAATGTATAGCATCCATAGTAGATCTACGGCAACCAAATGTCTTTACTTCTCTCAAAGAACATCACTTATGTAATGTACTCTCTATCTCTTTGGCACTAACTTATAATCACATCTTTTACCTTAAATATAAATCATTGTTTCTAAATCACTAAAAAACATTAAAAATTTTTTTGCAACATATATATTGCTCCTAAATCTCTACACACTTTATATCTTTCCCAATTCTCCATTTTACATCTAAACCAAGTTTTATAATGCTTCTTATTTTTTATCTTTTCTTGCACACTTTGACTCCACCCCAATATCTTATTAAGAAAAGCACTTTTTATTTTCACTCTCCTATGTCTTTTTTCTTCTTGCTTAATTTCATGATCTTTTTCACATCTTACATCTTTCTTGAACACAATTCTAAATATCTTGTAGCTTGCTCTTAAAAAAATATTTTTATTTGTATTCTTTAATCTCCCATCTAATCCAGGACAATAATTTAGTTTATTTTTCTCTTACAAATTTTTATCTTAAAATCTAAAACTAATATCGATGTTTCTTAAAATTTCACTTTATGACACTTTATCTTTACAATTTAAGCGATCTAGTTTTCTTATCAAAAATAATCAATTTGTGTTTTACTAGATCCATTTTATAAGTAATAATATGTTCATCTCTTTTTCTTAAAAAAAAAGTATTATATTCTAAAATCATAAAGAAAATAATATATTCTTTTTCTTCATTAGTAACTCAAATCCACCACCATGAATACTTTTAAAATCTTACCTTTCTCTCCAACATGTCCATTTAAATCTCCCAATAAATACTTTTCTTCAAGAGGTATCTTTGTATTAATCCCATTAATTCATTCCAAAATTTTTCTTTTACTCTTACCTCCATACTTGAAAGCTAGACACTTATAACATTGATAATCTTAGTATCACAATAATCTTTAAAGCTATAATTCTATCTCCACATATTAATACTTATAACATTATCCTTCAAACTTTTATCTATAATCACACACACCATTTTTAGTTTGACTTTTACACGAATACCAAAGTTTAAAACCTAAACTATCAATCTCCTTGGCCTTCTCACCAACCCATTTAGTTTTTTGAACACATAAAATATTTATCTTTCTATGAACCATAATATCTATTAATTCCATTAATTTAACAGAGTACCTATATTCCAAGATCCTAACCTAATTCTAGTTTCATGGACTAACTTCTTTGCATCATCAAAATGTGGGAACCCTTATTTAACACACTTGCTGGCCGATCAGACTCTAGCACATTTTCATGTATTCAAACCATCTGTCAAACTTCAGGAGCAGCCTTCTCAATGATTTAAAGGATTCATGTCATGATTATTTGATAAATTTTATTTTGTATTACTAACGACCCTCCACTTTTTGCATCCGGACTTGGGACCGGCAATGGTAGTGTTAAAAACTAAATGTAATATAAAAATAAAATAAACCTAAAATAAAATAAAATAAAAACTCAATAAAAACCTAAACCTTAAAAAGAAACATAAAAATAAAACCCAAAAATAAATAAAAATAAATGCTAAATCGTAAAGTAAAAAATAAACCTAAACCTAAAATAAATAAACTAAAATAAACCTAAACCTAAACTAAAATAAACTAAACTAAAATAAATAAAACTAAAACCTAAACCCTAAAATAAAATAAAATAAACAAAAAAATAAAACCTAAAAATAAATCTAAAATAAAAACTTAAAACCTAAACCTAAACCTAAAACAACAAAATAAAAACCTAAACTTAAAAATAAAAAATAAAGCATAAAACCTAAAAAATAAAATAAAATTAAAACTAAACTAAAATAAATAAACTAAAAAAAAAAATAAACTAAAATAAGTAAACCTAAAATAAATAAACTAAACTAAATAAAATAAACCTAAACAAAATAAAAATAAAATTAAAATAAAAATAAATAAATAAACCTTTTGGTTTTAAATTTTTTTAAAAACCCCAACTGAGCACTAACTGACCCCAAAAACCCTATCCTGACCCTGAGCCCACTGACCCGGCCCCTAAGACCACAGGCCTGAGCCACTCTACTCTAAACCAAACTAAACTGGGCCAGACCTTACCATGGACCATTAAAACTGAGCCTAAATCCCACTGATCCCAACCTGAGCCATGGAATCCTAAAGGAACCAGGCTAAACCACCCTGACCACATCAACCCTGAGCCCAGATCACAAACCTAAACCATAAAACTCTGACCACCCACCACAACCAATTTACCCTAAACCTGGGCCCTAGCCACAACCAGCTAATGACCTTAAACCCTAACCCCAAAACTAAATCCTTCACTTCCCAGTGCTACCCTGGCCAAGAACCACACAAACTACCTGAGATAAATTGAACACAAACTAAATAAAACCTAAATAAAATAAAATAAAGCTTAAACTAAAATATAATAAAGATAAAATAAAACTAAACTAAAACCTAAATTTAAACCTAAAATAAAAAAATAAAACTAAACTAAAATAAAATAAAAAATAAACTAAACTAAAATAAAACCTACATAAAATAAAACCTAAAATAAAATTAAATAAACTTAAAATTAAAATAAAATAAATACTAAATGAAAATTTAAACTTAAAATAAATAAATAATTAAACCTAAAATAAATAAACAATAAAACCTAAACCCTGCTTAAAAAAACCTAAACTAAATTAAAATAAAATAAACCTAAACTAAATTAAAATAAATAAAACCTAAACCTAAACTTAAAGAACTGACCTAAACCTAAACCTAAACTAACTAAAATAAAATAAACTAAAAAAAACTTAAACCTATACTAAATAATAAAACCTAGAAATAAACCTAAAATAATAACCTAAAACCTAAGTTTGAAAAATAAAATAAAACCTAAAAATATAAAATAAAAACTAAAAAAAAATAAAAACTAAATTAAAAATAAACCTAAACCTAAAAATAAACTAAAATAAAACTAAAACTAAAATAAATAAACTAAACAAGAACAACAAAAATAAGCCATTATCCCTTAAGTGGGGTTGGCTACATGAATCTTTCATCTCCATTGTGTCCTATTATGTGTCAAATTCTCATTCAATTCAAGTATACTAAGGTCATTTCTTATACATCTTAACCATGTCTTTTTAGGTCTACCTCTACCTTTCTTAACCTAAGGCAAATCTAATGCATCTACTCTCCTAACAAGGTCATTGGACTGTAGACACTTTATGTGGCCAAACCATCTAAGGCCACTCTCTCTAATATTATCTGCCAGTGGAGCTACTCCAACTTTTTTCCTGAACAAACACATTTCACATTTTATCTCTAAGAGTAAAGCCACTCATCCACCAGCATCCTCATCTCGCAACACTTAACTTAGTCTTACTTTTGTTAGCCAACATTCGCATAAATAATTGCAAGTCTTACCACCATCTTATAAAATTTTCCCTTAAGTTTAAGCGGTGCCTTTCTATCACACAGTTGGATGCATTCCTCCACTTCAACCACAACTTGAATTCTACTAATAACATCTCCATCGTTTCTGATTTTAAATAATGAGCCTAAATATGAATCACTCACACTTTTTATTAACCTGTTCACCTAACGTCATAAAACCACCACTATAACTTATACAATTAAAATTACACTCCATAGATAAACTAAACTAAATAAAAATAAAAAATAAAATAAACTAAAATAAGTAAAAAATAAAAAATAAAAAAATAAAATAAAAAAAAAACTAAATCCTAAATTAACCTAAACCCTAAAACCTAAAAAATAAACCCCTCCCAAACTACTAAAACCTAAACCCTAAAACTAAACCTAAACCTAAACCCAAAAACTAAAAACTAAACCACCCTAAACCATACTAAACCCACCTCAGACCAAACCAACACTAAACCCTAAAAATCTAAAACTAAATCTGAGACTAAATAAAACCTAAAAAATAAAATAAATAAATAAACTGAACTAAATAAAATAAAAGTAAAATAAAATAAAACTTAAACTAAAACCTAAACCTAAACCTAAAATAAAAATAAAAAAAATAAAAACTTAACTAAAATAAAATAAATAAAACCTACACTAAACTAAAAAAATAAAAATAAATAAAACATAAAAAAAAATAAAACTAAATGTAATATAAAATAAAATAAACCTAAAATAAAATAAAATAAAACTAAATAAAACCTAAACCTAAAAAGAAACCTAAAAATAAAACCAAAAACAAATAAAAATAAATAAAATACAAATAAAATAAACCTAAACTAAATAAAGAAATAAAAACTAAACTAAAATAAACTAAACTAAAATAAATAAAACTAAACCTAAATAAACCCTAAAAAATAAAATAAAATAAACAAAAAATAAAACCTAAAAAATAAATCTAAAATAAAAACTTAAAACCTAAACCTAAACAAAGATAAAACCTAAACTTAAAAATAAAAAAATAAAGCATAAAACCTAAAAAGAAAATAAATAAATTAAAAGCTAAAAAAATATAAAACCTAAACCTAAAAAATAAACTAAAATAAGTAAACCTAAAATAAATAAAAATAATAAATAAAAAATAAACTTAAACAAAAAATAAAAAAATAAAATAAACTAAGATAAAAAATAAATTAAATAAACTTAAACCTCTGGTTTCCTAATTTTTTTTTTAAAAAACCAACCCTAACCAAAAGGACCCCAGCCCCAAACCTGATCTGTTCAAAATGACCCTGAGCCACGGACCCCAGATCACAGGCCACAAGCTGGCTAAACCTGGGCTCAGGCCTTCCCTAAACCCTGGGCCAAAACCTAAACATCCATGACCATGACCTTAAAACCACAAACCCTGGGAACCACTAAACCATGATCCTTGACCACAAACCCTGAGTCTAAAACCATGCCTGAGAGGCCCTGACCTTGGTGACCCTAAATGAATCACAGATCTAAACCACTCTAACCATGACCAAATGAGCTACTCACTGGGCCTGAGCCCTAGGCCTAAACCCAAACCTGGCACTTGGCCCCAAAACTCCCTAACCCCCCTTTAAACCCTAAACCTAAACCTAAAGAGATAAAAGAGAACCCAACTAAATAAGACCTAAAAATAAAATAAATAAAAAAAACTTAAACCAAATATAAAGAGAAAATAAAATAAAAACTAAACTAAAACTAAATTTAACCTAAAAATAAAAAATTAAAACTAAACTAAATAAAATAAATAAAATAAACTAAACTAAAATAAAACCTACATAAAATAAAAGTAAATCTAAAATAAAATTAAATAAACTTAAAATAAAATAAAATAAAACTAAATGAAAATTTAAACTTAAAATAAATAAATAATTAAACCTAAAAATAAATAAACAATAAAACCTACCTAAAAAAAAAACCTAAACCTAAATTAAAAAATAAAATAAACCTAAACTAAATTAAAATAAATAAACTAAACCTAAACTTAAAATAAATGAGCTAAACCTAAACCTAAACACTTAAAATAAAATAAACTAAAATAAACTTAAAATACTAAATAATAAAACCTTGAAATAAACCTAAAATAATAACCTAAAACCTAACCTATGAAAATAAAATAAAAACCTAAAAATAAAATAAAATAAAACTAAAAAAATAAAAAAAATAAAAACTAAATTAAAAATAAACCTAAACCTAAAAATAAACTAAAATAAAACCTAAACTAAAATAAACTAAACAACAACAAAAAATAAGCCATTATCCCACTTGGGGTTAAATGAATCTTTCATCTCCATTGTGTCTATTTGTGATTCAATCATTCAATTCAAGTATACTAAGGTCATTTTTTATACATGTTAACCATTCCTTTTTAGGTCTAACTCTACCTTTCTTAACATAAGACAAATCTAACGCATCTACTCTCTTGAATGGGTCATTGGACAGCTGACGCTTTATATGGCAAAACCATCTAAAGCCACTCTATCTAATTTTATCTGCCACTAGAGCTACTCTAACTGTTTATCAAACATACAAATTTGCATTTTATCTCTAAGTGTAAAGCCACTCATCACCCTGAGCATCCTCGTCTCTGCAACACTTAACTTAGTCTCATGCTCCTCTTTTATTGGACATAGTAAATCATTGTAGGTCTAACCACCATCTTATAAAATTTTCCTTAAGTTTAAGCGGTACTTTTCTATCACCCAACAGACAAGATACATTCCTCCACTTCAACCATCCAACTTGAATTCTACTTAACATCTCCATTATTTCACCATCATTTTGAACAATATAGCTAGATATTTGAATCTCTCTTTTAATGATTTGTTCACTTTATTGTCACAACACTACCATTATAACTTCTACTAAATTACACTCCAAAATAAATTAAATAAAAATAAAATTCAAAAATAAAATTAACTAAAATAAATAAAATAAACTAAATAAACCTAAATACACCCATTTACTTAATCTAATAAAACTAAAAATTTAAAATTTAAAAATTTTAAAAAAATACTAACCCTAAACCATAAAACTAACCTAAACTAAAACCATGAACACAGACCTAAACCAACCAAAACCCCAAACTATAAACATATATCTAAAACTAAAACAAACCACTAAACTCTAAACTTAAATCCTAAAACCCTCAACCAAACCATAACCATGGCGAACCCACTAAATGACCTAGGCCATGATCTACCTGAGCCCCAGATCCACAACCACTGGGCCTACACTAAACCCTAGGCCATGCCATGACCCAAACTGAGCCACAGATCACTGAGCCCTAGCCATGGGCTCTAGCCACAACCAGATCTAGCCACAACTGGAGCTGACCTGGGCCCGCCAACACTAACTGAGCCCTGGCCCAAACCTAGTCCTGAATCAGAGATGCTCCACCCTAAACCCAAGAGATAAATTGAGCCACTATAGACTAAAATAAATAAAATAAAATATGATAAAGAAATAAAATAAAACTAAACCTAGTTTAAACCTAAAAAAATAAAATAAACTAAACTAATAAAATAAATAAAATAATAAACTAAAAAATAAATAAAAATAAAAAAATAAAAAAAATAAATAAACTTAAAATAAAATAAAATAAAAAAAACTAAATGAAAATTTAAACTTAAAAAATAAATAAATAATTAAACCTAAAATAAAATAAACAATAAAATAAACCACAAGCTAAAAAAAAACTAAACTAAATTAAAAATAAAATAAACCTAAACTAAATTAAAATAAATAAAACCTAAACCTAAACTTAAAATAAACTAAACTAAACTAAACCTAAACACTAACTAAAATAAAATAAACTAAAATAAACTTAAACCTATGCTAAATAATAAAACCTGAAATAAACCTAAAATAATAACCTAAAACCTAAGCTATGAAAATAAAATAAAAACCTAAAAATATAAAATAAAACCTAAAACTAAAAAAAAAAAAAAAATAAAAACTAAATTAAAAAATAAACCTAAACCTAAAAAATAAACTAAAATAAAAACCTAAACTAAAATAAATAAACCTAAAATAAATAAACTAAACAACAACAACAAAAATAAGCCATTATCCCACTAAGTGGGGTTGGCTACATGAATCTTTCATCTCCATTGTGTCCTATTATGTGTCAAATTCTCATTCAATTCAAGTATACTAAGGTCATTTTTTATACATGTTAACCATGCCTTTTTAGGTCAAACTCTACCTTTCTTAACATAAGACAAATCTAATGCATCTACTCTCTTGAATGGGTCATTGGATAGCTGACGCTTTATATGGAAAAACCATCTAAAGCCACTCTATCTAATTTTATATGCCACTAGAGCTACTCTAACCGTTTATCAAACATACACATTTCAAATTTTATCTCTAAGTGTAAAGCCACTCATCACCCTGAGCATCCTCGTCTCTGCAACACTTAACTTAGTCTCATGCTCCTCTTTTATTGGCGACATTGCAGTAAATCATTGTAGGTCTAACCACCATCTTATAAAATTTTCCCTTAAGTTTAAGCGGTACTTTTCTATCACCCAACAGGAAAGATACATTTCTCCACTTCAACCATCCAACTTGAATTCTACTAATAACATCTCCATTATTTCACCATCATTTTGAACAATAGAGCCTGATATTTGAATCTCACTCTTTTTTAATGATTTGTTTTGTATCACAACACTACCATTATAACTTCTATTCACTCCAATAAATTAAACTAAATAAAATAAAATAAACTAAAATAAATAAAAAATAAATAAATAAACTAAATACACCCATTTACTTAATCTAATAAAACTAAAAAAAATTTAAAAATTTAAAAATTTTAAAAATATAACCCTAAACCTTAAACCATAAAACTAACCATAAACCCTAAACCATGAACACAGACACTAAACCTACAACCCTAAACCCAAACCTATAACCATATATCCTAAACCCTAAAACCTAAACCTAAATCTGGCAGGTAAAACCTAAAACCATAAACCTAAACTAAATAAAACCTAAAAAAATAAAATAAATAAAAACCTAAAATCTAAATAAAATAAAAAAATAAAATAAAATAAAGCAAACTAAAACCTAAACTAAACTTGAGACCTAAAATAAAATAAAATAAAATAAATAAAACTAAAATAAAATAAAATAAATAAAGCTAAACTAAACTAAAAAAATAAAATAAATTTAAAAAATAAAAACCTAAATAAAATAAAAACTAAATGTAAAATAAAAATAAAATAAACCTAAAATAAAATAAAATAAAAATGAAATAGAAAACCTAAACCTAAAAAATAAACCTAAAAATAAATAAAAAATAAAACCTAAAACCCTAAAATAAAATAATAATAAACTAAAATAAACAAAATAAAATAAACTAAATCTAAAATTAAAATAGACTAAACTAAAATAAATAAAACCTAAACCTTAACCTAATGTAAACTAAACATAAACCCTAAACTAAATAAAATAAAACAAAATAAAATGAACCATGTAAACTAAAAATAAAATAAAAATGTAAACCTAAATTAAAAAACTAAAACCTAAACCTAAAAAAATAAAATAAAAACCTAAACTTAAGCCTAAAAATAAAAAATAAAACTAAACCTAAAAAATAAAAAAATAAAACTAAACTAAAAAAATAAACATAAACATTAACATAAACCTAAAAATAATTGAATAAAAGCTAAACTAAAATAAATAAACCTAAGATAAATAAAACTAAACTAAATAAAATAAAAAATAAACCTAAATAAAAGAAAAATAAAATAAACTAAAATAATAAATATAAATTAAACAAACTAAACATGCTGGGTTTGCATGTTTTTATAAAATAAAAAAAATCCTAACTAGGCCACAGCCCCCCACAAATCCTGAGCCCAGACCTGCAACTAGGCCCCATGCCTGAGCACCAAAAGGCCTTGGCCTGAGGCCACTGATAGGCCATGGACCACTGAAATCTTGACCTGACCTAGCCTGAGTCCCAGGCACTGATTCAGGCATAAATCTTAAACTAACCATAACCCTAAAGGCACAACCCTGGGCTAGGCCTGACCCTAGGCAGAGCCCTAATGACCCTGAGCCAAAGCTGACCTGAGCCATAAATCTAAACCCTAACCCAGCCTAAACCACTAAGCTCTAAACCACAAACCACAAACTTAAAAAATAATAAACCTTAAACCTAAACCTAGCAATAAACCCACTTAATTTCACTCCCTCTCAGCTGCGGTCCCTCTCTGGCAATTTTGCGTTCCCCTCGGTGGATTGGCCATTCTCGGATAATTGGCCTTCTCTGCTTTTCTCGCTGTGCATATCAGCTCCCATATGTGACATCCTTGGATTAGAGCAATGGCGGAGGCTCTGGTCTCTGCGAATCCGGCCGTCTCTCGGCCGCATCGACTTTGCTCTCACTCTATGGGTTTTTGGATTGATTGCACTGTTAATGCACTGTTGTTAAATCATTCAAAGATGCTTTATCGGTAAGATCCTAGCTTCGAATGCTTTGGTTAATCTCATTTCAACATCTTATCATGGATTAGCGTGTGTTGGTCGGGATGTTGAGAAACT
>CM038214.1:38133147-38211248 GCA_021442155.1 Cymbidium sinense
AAACTAAAACCTACACCTAAACCTAAACCAAAAAAATAAAATAAAATAATTAAAACCTAAACTAAACTAAAATAAATAAATTAAACCTAAAAATATAAAACCCAAATAAAATAAAAACTAAACTTAAAATGAATGTAAAATAAACCAAAAATAAAATAAAATAAAAATAGAATAAAAACGTAAACTTGAAAATAAATCTAAAAATAAATAAAAATAAAACCTCAAACCAAAACTAAAAAATAACTAAACCTAAAAAAATTAGTTAAAATAAATAAAACATAAACAAAATAAACTTAAACCCTACCAGTTTAGTTAATTTAAAAATAAATAAATAAAAAAATTTAAAAAAAACTATAACCCTAAGTCCTAAACCCTAAAACTAACCCTAAATCCTAAACTCTAAACCCTAAATCTACTACCCTAAACCCTAAACCCTAAACCCTTAACCTAGACCCTAAACCCTAGACCCCAAACCCTAAACCCTAGACCCTGAACCCTAAACCTTAAACTTTAAAAACCTAAAAATCAAAACCTAAACAAAAATTAAACCTTAAAATAAAATCAATAAAAAATAAAAACCTAAATAAAAAAAATAAAATAAAAAAAATAAAAACATAAACTAAAACCAAAAACTAAACCTAAACCTAAACCTAAAACATAAAATAAAATAAAAAATAAAAACAAAAATAAAATAAAATAAATTAAAACATAAACTAAACTAATAAATAAAATAAACCTAAAAATAAAAACCATAAATAAAATAAAAAACTAAACTTAAAAAATATAAAATAAACCAAAAATAAAATAAAATAAAAACTATATAAAAACCTAAACCCTAAACTAAAAAAAACATAAACCTAAAATAAAATAAACTAAAAAAATAAAAAATAAACCAAATTAACCTAAACCTTCGAGTTTACTTAATTTAAAAATAAAAAAATAATAATAAAATTTAAAAAAAAAACCCTAACCCTAAAATTCACCCTAAACCCTAAACTATAAACCCTAAACCATAAATCCTAAAACCATAAACCGTAAACCCTAAACCTACAACCCTAAATCCTAAACCCTAAACACTAAAACCCTAAACCCTAAACCATAAACCCTAAGCCCTAAACCCTAAACTCTAAACCCTAAAATCCACAACCCTGAACCCTAAACCCTAAACCATAAATACCTAAAAACCTAAACTAAAATAAATAAAACCTAAAAATAAAATAAATAAATAAACCTAAACCTAAATAAAATAAAATAATAAAATAATAAAAACCTAAACATAAATGTAAACCTAAAACTAAACCTGAACCAAAAAATAAAATAAAATATAAAAATTGAACTAAAATAAAATAAATTAAATTAAACTAAATAAAATAAAATAAACCTAAAAATAAAAAACCTAAATAAAATGATAACTAACCATAAACTAAAGATAAAATAAACCTAAATAAAATAAAATAAAAAGTAAATAAAAACATAAGCCCTAAACTAAACTAAAAATACCATAACCTAAATAAACGAAATAAAATAAGCCTGAAATAAATTAAACATGAACCCTAAACTAAATAAAATAAAATAAACTAAAAATAAACCAAAATCTAAACTAAAAAATACCATAACCTAAAATAAACAAAATAAAATAACCCTAAAATAAATTAAACCTAATCCCTAAACTAAATAAAATAAAATAAACTAAAAATAAAATAAAACCTAAACTTAAAAATAAAACCTTAAAATAACGCTAAAATAAATACTTAAAACCTTAACCTAAAAAAAATAAAATAAAACCTAAACCTAAAAAAAAAATAAAATAATACCTAAACATAAAAAATAAAATAAAATAAAATAAAACTAAAAAAAACATAAACCTAAACCTAAACCTAAAAAATAAACCAAAATAAAAAAACTTAAACTAAAATAAATAAACCTAAAATAAAAACTAAATTAAATAAAATAAAAAAAGTAAACCTACATAAAAATAGAAAAATAAAATAAATTGAAATAAATAAAAAATAAACTAAATTAACCTATTTACTTAATTTAAAAAATCAAACCTTAAGCTCAACCCTAAACCTTAAAACCTAAAACTAATCCTAAACCTTAAAACCTAAAACTACAACACTAAACTTATAACCCTAAACCCTAAACCTTAAATCCTAAAAAGCCCTAGACCATTATCCCTAAACCCTAAATCCTAAATAAAAATATAAATAACAAATAAATAAACCTAAACCCTAAACTAAATATAAACCTCCAAAACCCTAAACCTAAAATAACTAAAACCCTAAATCCTATACTAACTAAACCCTAAACATAAACCCTAAACCCAAAACCATAAACCCTAAACCCTCAAAACCCTAAACCCTAAAGCCTAAATCCTAAACCCTAAACCCTAAACCCTAACCCTAAAATTTAAAATCCTAAACCCTAAACTCTAAACCCTAAATAAAATAAAAATAAAACTAAACTAAAAAATAAGCATGAACCTAAACCTAAACCTAAGAAAAAATAAAATAAAAAACATTAACTAAAATAAATAAACCAAAAATAAATAAACTAAATTGAATAAAAAAATTAAACATAAATAAAAATAAAAAATATAATAAACTAAAATAAATAAAAAATAAACTAAATAAACTTAAACCTACTAGTTTACTTAATTATAAATAAAACTCTAAGCATTAAACCCTGAACCCTAAACTCTAAATCCTAAACCCTAAACCCTAAAACTAACACTAAACCCTAAACCTTCAACCCTAAACCCTTAACCCTAAACCCTAAACCCTAAATCCCTAACCAAAATCCCTAAAACTAACCTAAACCATAAAACCTACAACCCTAAACCTTACACCTAAACCCCAAACCCTAAACCCTAAATCATAAAAACCTAAACCTAAACTAGATAAAACCTAAAAAGAAAATAAATAAGAAAAGCTAAACCTAAATAAAAAAATAAAATAAAATAAAACCTAAACCTAAACATAAACCTAAAAAAATAAAATGATAAATAAATACTAAACCAAAATAAAATAAATAGAAACCTAAACAAAACTAAAAAAACTAAAAAAAACCTAAATAAAATAATAACTAATTATACAATAAAAATAAATTAAACTTAAAATAAAATAAAATAAAAATAGAAAAAAACTCTAACCCTAAACCTTGAACCCTACAACTAATCCTAAACCCTAAACTATAAACCCTAAACCTACTACCAAAAACTCTAAACCATAAAACCCTAAACCTAAATCCTAAACCATAACACCTAAACCCTAAACTAACCCTAAACTCTAAACCCTAAAACCCTAAACCCTAAACCTGCAACTAACCCAATCCATAAAAACTCTAAACACTAAACCCTAAGCCTTAAACCCTAAAGCCAAAACCCTAAACCCAAAAAACTAGAACCCTAAACCCTAAACCTTAAATTCTAAACTCTAAACCTTAAACCCTAAACCGCTAACTAACCATAAACCCTAAGCTAACCCTAAACTCTAAACCATAAATACTTAAATACCTAAACATAAAATAAATAAAACCTAAAAATAAAATAAATAAATAAATAAACCTAAACCTAAATCAAATAACAAAATAAAAAATTAAAACCTAAACTTAACCCTAAACCCTAAACCTGAACCAAAAAATAAATTAAAATATAAAAATTGAACTAAAATAAAATAAATATAAGCATAAATAAAATAAAATAAAATAAAATAAACCTAAAAATAAAAAACCTAAATAAAATAAAAACTAACCATGAACTAAAAAATAAAATAAAATAAAATAAGAAGCAAATAAAACTTAAACCCTAAACTAAACTAAACTAAAATGTACCATAACCTAAAATAAACAAAAAAAAAAATGATATTAAAATAAATTAAACCTAAACCCTAAACTAAATAAAATAAAATAAACTAAAAATAAACCAAAACCTAAACTAAAAAATAAAACCTTAAAATAAAGCTAAAATAAAAACCTAAAATTTTAACCTGAAAAAATAAAATAAAAACCTAAACATAAACCTAAAAATAAAAAATATAACCTAAACCTAAAAAATAAATAAAAAATAAAACAAAATTTAAAAATAAACATAAACCTAAACCTAAACTGAAAAAATAAATTTAAAAAAAAACCTAAACTAAAATAAATAAACCTAAAATAAAAACTAAATTAAATAAAAGTAAACATAAAAAAATAAATAATAAAATAAATTAAAATAACTAAAAATTAAACTAAATAAACCTAAACCAATTGGTTTACTTAATTTAAAAATAAAATTGAAAACCCTAAGCCCTAAACCCTAAACCTTAAACCCTAAAACTAACCCTAAACCTTAAATCATAAAACTACAACACTAAACCTACAACCCTAAACCCCAAACATTAAAATTTAAAAGCCTTAAACCTTAATCCTAAACCATAAATCCTAAATAAAAAATAATATATAAATAAATAAAACCCAAACCCTAAACCCTTAAACTAACCCTAAACCCTAAACATAAACCCAAATCCCTAAACCCAAAAACCTAAACCCAAAACCCAAAATCCTAAAACTAACTCTAAACCCTAAATCTTAAACCTAAACCCTAAACCCTAAACATAAACCCTAAACCCTAAACCATCAAAACCCTAAACCCTAAACCTTAACCCTAAACCTTAAAACCCTAAACCCTAAACTCTAAACTATAAAAAATAAAACTAAAACTAAACTAAAAAAAGCTTAAACCTAAACCTAAACCTAAGAAAATAAACTAAAATAAAAAACCTAAACTAAAATAAATAATCCTAAAATAAATAAACTAAATTAAATAAAAAAACTAAACTTAAATAAAAAAATATATAATAAACTAAAATAAATAAAAATAAACTAAATAAACTAAAACCTACCGTTTACTTAATTTGAAAAAAAAAACTCTAAGAACTAAACTCTGAACCGTAAACTCTAAATCCTAAACCATAGACCGTAAAACTAACACTAAATCTTAAACCTTATACCCTAATCCCTAAACTCTAACCCTAATCCCTAAAACTAACCCTAAACCATTAAATCTACAACCCTAAGCTTTACACCTAAACCCTAAACCCTAAACCCTAAACCCTAAACCCTAAATCGTAAAACCCTAAACCTAAACTAAATAAAACCTAAAAAGAAAATAAAAAAAACTAAACCTAAATAATATAATAAAATAAAATAAAATAAAAACTTAAACCTAAATATAAACTTAAAAATAAAATAAAATAAAAAATTAAAATTAAAATAAATTAAAATAAATAAAAAACCTAAACTAAACTAAAATATAAAATAATCCTAAAAATATAAAACCTAAAGAAAATAATAACTAATTATAAAATAAAAATAAATTAAACCTAAACTAAAATAAATGAAAATAGAAAAAAAAACTCTAACCCTAAATCTTAAACCCTAAAACTAACCCAAAACCCTAAACCTACTACCCTAAACCATAAAAAATAAACCCTAAATCTTAAACCCTAATACCTAAACCCTAAACTAACCCTAAACCCTAAACCCTAAAACCTTAAACCCTAAACCCTCAAATAATTCCAATCTAGAAAAAATCTAAACCCTAAACCTTAAACACTAAATCCAAAATCTTAAACCCTAAAAACTATAACCCTAAACTCTAAACTAACTCTAAACCCTAAACCCTAAAACCTAAACCCTAAAAACCCTAAACCCTAAAGTCTAAACTCTAAACCTTAAACCCTAAACTCTAAATTATCCCTAAAAACCCTAAACCATAAACCCTAAAACCTATACCATAAACCCTAAACCCTAACCCTAACCATAAACCCTAAACACTAAACCCTAAACCCTAAAACCATAAACCCTAAATGCTAAACTAACCATAAAAAATAAAAATAAATAAAAATAAAAAAATAACCAAAACTAAACCAAAACCCTAAACCATAAAACCTAAACCCTAAACCTTAAACCCTAAATTTAAACTAACCTTAAACACTGTTAACCCTAAACCCTAAACCCTAAAACCCTAAACCCTAAAGGCTAAACACTAAACCCTAAACCATGAACCCTAAACACTAACCCTAAACCCTAAATCAGAAACCCTAAACCCTAAAACCCTAGCAAAAACACTAAATCAAACCCTAAAACCTAAAATAAATAAAACCTAAAAATAAAATAAATAAATAAACCTTAACCTAAATAAAATATAAAATAAAATAAAATAAAACCCTAAACTAAAATTAAAACCTAAACTAAAACTAAAATAAAATAAACTAAAATAAAATAAATAAAAACTAGAATAAACTAAAAAAAAATAAACCTAAGAATATAAAAATGTGAATTAAATAAAATAAAATAAATCTAAAATAAACCTAAACAGAAATAAAAAATAAAACCTAAACCCTAAACTAAAAAAAAACCTAATCCAAAAATAAAAATCAAATAAGTTGAATAAAATAAAACTAAACTTAAAATAAACTAAACTAAACTAAATAAATAAAACATAAACCTAAACCTAAAATAAACTAAACCTAGACCCTAAACTAAATAAAATAAAATAAACTAAAAAATAAATCTAAACCTAAACTAAAACCTAAAACCTAATAATAAACCTTAAATAAAACATAAAATATAAACCTAAAAAAAACCTAAACCTAAAAGTAAAAAATAAAACATAAACCTAAAATTTAAAATAAAAATAAAAATAAACTAAAAAAATAAACATAAACCTAAACTTAAACCAAAAAAATAAACTAAAATAAAACCTAAACTAAAATAAATAAACCTAAACTAAATTAAATAAAATAAAAAAAATAAAAAATAAACTAAATAAACCTAATCCTACCAGTTTACTTAAATTTAAAAAAAAAAAATCCTAAACCCTAAACCCTAAATCCTAAACCATAAACCCCAAAACTCTAAACCCCAAAAAAGCTAACCCTTAAACCCTAAACCTACAACCAAAAATCATAAACCTAAACCTAAAATAAAATAAAATAAAACTCAAATAAAAATAAACCTAAACCTAAAAAATAGAATAGAATAAAAAACCAAAATAAAATAAATAAACTTAAAATTAATAAAAAATAAACTAAGTAAATAAAAGAAGAAATTATAAATTTGAATTTGTTCTCTTTAAAATAAAAAAGCCATAAACCATAAACCACAATTAGAATTAAATTATGTGATGATAAAGATAAATAAAAAATTAACATGTTTGATATTATCTCACATTTAATGTAACCCAACTTGATTTTTTTTTAAATATTTAACTAACTTTGATTATGTAAATGAAGGAAAATGTCATATGTGATGATGAAAAGTATACATAAGAAAAATACAAACATGTTTCTAAAATAAATTTTTTTTTTGATATTCTACAACTTAGCTAATCAAAATGAATAATATTTTGAAGGTAATGATAAGTTATGATACCAACTAAAATTATCTTATCATCAAATCAAATGCAATTGTATTAAATGTTAAATTTAGCATAAAGGCTAAAAATTATAGATTTTCATGAATAATGAAGATAGATATTACAAGCAAATTTCCAATCATTCAAAATGATTCATAAAGCTAATTTTATATTTGTTCCAATTTAATGCATAAAAGCTAATTTATGAATCATATCCATTATTTAACATAAGCTAAGGAAACTTAATAATCATAAACTATACTAAGAAATGATGAGTTTCAAATTAATGAGTTTCAATACTTAGCTTAGATCACAAAACTTATGCGTAATAAGCTTAAAATCAATAAACCAAAAAATCAAAATTTTAAAGGGGCATAAGAGATCAAATCACATATAAAATTGTAAATATCAATTATGTAAACCATATTATATTCAAAACTAGAAACTAATTATGTTTTTCATTTTAGTTTTTATGATATTTTTAAAAACATGTTTGTTTGATGTGTTTTTTATGTTTTTTTTATTTTCAAAAACAAATAACAATATTTTTAAAAACACTTAAAACTGCTTTTAGATGTTTAGAGTGTTTTAAAAAAATACCATCAACCATCAAATATGTTTTACTTGAAATAAAATATAAATATAAATAAAAAAATTAAAAAATAGAATTGATCTCAAACATCCCCTTAGTTTAAAGATTAAAAGATCTATATAGGGTAACAATTAAATTTACTTATCATGAATTTTAGAAAAATTAAAATTGAATCTAAAAAATTCATTGGTAAAATAATGTAAAACTCACAAAGTCTATGAAAATATTATTCCAAAATAAGTCAAATAATATTTAAAATATAAATTTGATGTGATTTATAGAATTATTTTTAAATCATATTTAAAAAAATAACTCATTTATTGAAAAGATAAATAAAATATGAAGCTTAACTAAAGTAGTTATACATGAATGAAACATAACTAATCATAAGACCTAAATACATGTAAGGAAGGTATTAATGAATAATACAAAATATGTTACCTCATATCATTCCTTCTTATATACTATTATAATTAAATGTTGCTTTGTATACCTAATTATTGACTTATCTTCACTAGTCTATCATGAAGACAATCCAATACAATCTCCTAGATTTTAGTATCCAAGAAATCTTGGATCTACTAAAAGTAGTAGATTTCAAATATTTGAATAAGTAGATGATGGACAATGCAACTTAGTTCCCTTATGAATCCAAATGCACAAAGATGAAGCATTTAATTATATTGATCTCCAAAATGAACAACATATGAAACATGACCTTGCCTATAAATAAAAGTATGTATAACACAAGTAAATGCATGCATAAATGAATTATAACTTAGGTTTAATTTTAAGAATAAACTAACATGTTATATGATGCATAAGAATTTAAAGTATGTGAATTTCATAAATGTTGCTTGCATGACATGAATGGATTTGAATGTAATGCATGAGAGGAACTAAAAGTTGAAGAAGAAAAAGATATGTCATTTAGTTTACTTCAAATATTAGTATCCTCTCCTTTAAACTTTTAATCTCATTAAAGGTACTTTGGATAATTAATTGAATAAATAAATGCTCATGTTAAAATAAATGGATAGAAATTATTATAAGTATGAAAATTGATTCAAGAAGAAATTAATGAACTAAACTCAAGTTTAGATGTAATGGATAAGGCTAAACTATGTGTAGTCAAATTATCCAAGAAATAATTTCATGAAAATTGGAAAATAATGTAAATTAAATATGGAAAATATTTTAAAATCAAATAAATAAGATGAAATTAATTTAGCAAAAATATTCATATTTGTGAGCTTTAATTTCTTTTATTTTACAAATCCTATGATAATTTTCAAATAGCCTCCAAACTAATATGACTTTCCCGCTTTTAATGAAGCAAGTTGAGTCCGATGAATTTTAAAATACCTTAAATAAATATTTAGTAACTTAAGGAAAATGTATTTTTATCTATAAAATTTAAATTAATAATGATAATCATAATGATTAATTCAAATAATTTATCCTACAAAAAATATTAATCTTATTACACAAGATTTTTATTATCAAATCAAATGGTGAGAGATATAAAGTGTATTTTTTAACAATCTCTAACACTAAGTGTCTATGGATACATGAGGAGACCATCTCACAACTTCATGTCTAGCTATTTTGGTAACAAAGTATTAGTATTCTCATTCAATAAAAGTAGTAATACACCCGAGAATGTAATAAGTAATGATGGTGGACTAAGAATCCATTGAGTTTCACAGTTTCTTGTAATTTTCTACAACGGTCCACTCCTCCTCTCTGAAGTATAACAAATCCCTCTCGAGAAGAGGTGCTCCCTGGCAACACACAAAAGAGTCTTAGAATGCTACCTAAACCTACAGTTTAATTTTAATGCACTAACCAAACGCAACTCATGATGGGACCGCTAATGTTGCGGATAAGAGGATTTAGCAAGACGCTATATCTGCTGCAAATGACCCTAGTGTTGGGTTGTACATGACAGTTATCGTGGATTCCCACCGCCATCAAAGACCTGAGCGATGGTGGCACAAACCCTAAATAAAATGAAAAAAACGCAATAATAACTCCATCCATAAAATAAACTTTAATCTCATTAAAGGTACTTTTGGATAATTAATTGAATAAACCTAAAATGCTCATGTTATTAAACCTAGTCCTTAAATGGATAGAAATTATTAAGTAAGTATGAACAGGAATTGATTCGGGCAAGAAATTAAAGAAATGAACCAAACTCAAGTTTTAGATGTAAATGGATAAGGCATAAACTAAGTGTGTAGTCAAATTATCCGTAAAGAAATACCTATGAAAATTGTACTAAATGGAAAATATTTTAAAATCAAACTAAACCTAAGATGAAAATAATGTTAGCAATAAATATTCAATAAACTTTGTGAGTTTTAATTTTTTACAACCTATGATAATTTTGAAGAATATGACTTTTCCGCTTTAATGAAGCAAGTTGAGTCCGAAGGAATTTCTTGAACACCAAACTAAATATTTAGTACTAAGCTGAAAATGCATTCTTGAATTATAAAATTTACCTAAATAATGATAATCATAATGATTAATTCAACACTTATCTACAAAAATATTAATCTTTATTACACTAAGATTTTATTATCAAATCAAATGGGTGATAGATAAAGTGTATTTTCTAACAATTCCTCGTATTTTAACAAGGCCATGGATATTCCTTGAGGAGAATCTCACAAAGTACGTTGTCTCTAACAGCTTATGGTTAGTATTTCGCTCAAGTTATGCCAATTCAGGAATGTACTATTGTTGGACTCCACAGTTTTGTTTTTCTAAACCCTAATGATAAATTGCCTACAATCTAAACCCTAAACCTCGTTGAGCCATATAGTCAAAACCTTGGAGGAAATCGGTGCTCCAACACGCTAAATAGTCTGTCACCAAATCATAAGTGCTTTTATTTCAATCAAACGAACACATGATAGACTCGCTAAAAGTATGGAAGAGGATCATATACGCCATCGCAGGTTAAATGTAAACACCTCTAGTGAATAACATGTGGTACCCACTACCATCAAAGACCTTTAAGGATGGTGGCACATAAACCCTATTATATAAATAAATAAAATTCTGAAACTAATAACCCATCAATAAAACCTAAACCCTAAAACTGAAGTGAATGTTAAAAACCCCAAACCTTAAAACCTAAACGTTATAAACAAATAAAATAAACATAAACCTAAACAGAAAATAAATAACCAACTGCAATAAATCCAAATAAACCTAAAAGGCAATAAAAAATACAAATAAACCAACTAAAACTTGTTAAAAGGCAGAATAAAACAGTAAACATAAACCTCAAACCTAAACCTAAAGAAACCGAACCGATCCTGCATGAAGACAAGTCCTGACATTAATTTAAAGAAAAAAACTAATAGAAACCTAAAGATAAATTGTTTAAATAAATAAACTAAACCGTAATAAAACATAAACCCGACCAAAAGGTGAAACTAAAATGAGAATATAAAATAAACTAAATATATCCAATGAAACCTAACTTTTACTTAATCTTAAAAATAATCCTAAACACTAAGAACCCGAACCCAAGTCCAAAACCCATAAACCCAAACCTAAAACTGAACCTAAACACCAAAAAATAAACTAAAACCTAAACCTACAAATTTACTTAGACTTTAAGAAAAAAGCACTAAACCTAAACCCTAAACTTAAACTATAAATGCCTAAAATAAGAAGCCTATACCCATAACCCTGAACCCTTAAAACTATCTTAACCCCATCCAGTCCCAACTTAAAACCTACAACCTAATTTGAATAAAACCCTAAACCCCAATCACTAAGCATTGAAACCTTTAAAATAAAAGCAAATTTGTAATAAAACTAAAATAAAATCTAAACTAATAAAATCTAAACATAAAAAAATAAAACTTAAACCGAACTCAAACAAAAAAGGAAATCTAAACCCAGTAAATAAATAAATAATAGAAATAAACCTGAAAACCTAAAGTAAAATAAAACTAAAACTGAAGAATGAAATTAAAACCTAAACCTAATCCCAAAATAAACTAAACATAAACCCAAACCTTAATGTGAAAATAGCAAATAAAATAAACTTAAACCTTAAACTAAAAAATAAAAACCAAAATAAACTTAAAATAAAAAACCCTAAAACCTAAACCTAAAAAAATAAATTAACAAAAACCTAAACCTAAACCTAAACCTAAAAATAAAAAATAAAACCTAAAACAGTTAAAAAAAAAATAAAAAATAATACCAACTGTGTTAAAAAATAAACCTAATCCTAAAATAAATAGAGCCTAATCCTAAAAAAACAAAACCTTGAATTCACATAACATAAATAAACATTATAAATAAATCAACTAAACAAAATAAAATAAAAAGTAAACCTAAAGTATAAAAAATAAAATATACTTTAATAAATAAAATAAACTAAATAAACCCTAAACTACCGCTACCGCTTAATTTAAAATTTTAAAAGCTCTTAAAGCTTCAACCCTAAATCCTTAAACCTTAAACCTAAACCCTACCCACAGAACTCCTCTATACTCCCAAACTCCTAAACCTACAACCCCAAAACCCTAAACCCAAATCATAAAAAAACCCTAAACCCTAAACCTTAAACTTAAAACCACATAATAAACTATAAAAAACCCTAAACCCTAAACCCTAAACCCCTAAACCTCAACTTAAACCCTAAATCCTAAACCCTAAACTCCAAACCCCAAACCTAAACCCTAAAACCCTAAACCTCTAAAACCCTAAACCCTAATCCCTAAATCTCTAAACCTCCTAAACCCCTTAAACTATAAACCCTAAATGTTAAACTCCCTAAAATAACCCCTAAAAACCTAAACCCCAACTAAAAACCTATACCATAAGAATGGCTTAACCTTAACAAAGCAGAACATCACCATGTACTCACTTCGCCTAGGAAGCTAGCTGGGGAGGCAAAGGCTGCCAAAGGGTCATTATCGAGGCTGATTATCAGTGGTGGTAGGAGGGGATCTTGAGGTGTTGGTAGGCGAGGTAAAGGGTAGTAGTGGTGGTAATATGAGGTAAGAGGAAGAGAGAAGGTTGGCACAGTAGTCGTGTGGAAAGGAGAGGGAGAGATCAGATATAATGGAGAGAAGCAGGATCACGTGGAATCAAGAGGATAGGTGTTCATGGGAATGGGAATTAGGGAAAAACCAAAGAAATGGTCGGCTACTATAAGACTGCCACTTATGGAACCCAATGAGATCTTTATAATAGAGACAGCTCCAGTTCATTTGATTCTGTGGTTTTGATTTTGCTTTCTATCGGTGACGGTAAGCCTATCTCATGTCCCTTATGTTCCAAGCGCTTTTATACACGGAAAAACTTAGGGTGCTAAATTTTGGTTGATGAAATTGAAAAGAAGAAACTCAATTGACCCAAATTTCACTCTTTACAGGAAAACCTCTAAACCTCGTAATCTGTCCCAAACCCCAAACTAAAACCAAACCCAAGAACATCTTGAAAACCGGCAACCTGTGTTCCCTAAAACCCCAAACCACCCCTGTAAACCTAAACCCTAAACCCCTAAAAAACTCAAAACCTAAAACCTAAAACTAAATAAAACCTAGAAATAAAAATAAGTAAACCAAAAAAACCAAAATCCCAAAATTAAAAAATAAATAAAATAAAACACAAAAATAAACCTTCACTTAAACCTAAAAGAAATTAAAATAAAAAAATAAAACTAAACTAAAATAAAAGAAATAAATGACACTAAATTAAACTAAAAAAATAGAAGAAATCCAAAATAAAATAAATACTAAAACCTAAAATGAAAATAGATAAAATAAACCTAAATAAAATAAAAAAATAAAAATAAATAAATAAACCTAAACCTAAACTCCAATTAAATAATAAATAAAACCTAAACCCTAAACTAAAAAAAAACCTAACCTAAATTAAAATTAAAAATAAAATAAAATAAACCTAAACCTAAACCTAAACCAAATAAATTAAACTAAAATAAAGAAACTAAAAATAAAGAAAACCTAACGAAACTTAAACTAAACCAAAACATAAACCTAAATTAAATAAAATAAAATAAACTAAAAAACTTTAAAGCAAAATAAAACAAAACCAAAAAATAAACCCAAAATAAAACCTAAACCTAAACTTAAAAAAATAAAATAAAACCTAAATGTAAAATAAAAAATAAAACTAAACCTAAAATAAAATAAAAAATAAACTCAATACAAATAAAAAACCTAAAAAATAAACTAAAAAATAAAAAATCAAATAAAAATAAACTAAATAAACATAAACCTACTGATTTTGTTAATTTAAAAAGCCTATACCCTAAATCCTAAACCCTAAACCTTAAAGCCAAAACCAATAACCCTAAAACTAACCCTAAACCCTAAACCTGAAACCTACAACCCTAACCCTAAACCCTAAACCATAAATTCGTAAACCCTAAACCCTAAACCATAAATTGTAAACCTTAAACACTAAACCATAAACCTTAAATACTAAATCCTAAAACCCTAAACCCTAAACCCTAAATCTTAAACCCTAAAACCCTAAACCCTAAACCATAAACCCTAAAACCTAAAACCTACAACCCTAAACTCTAAACCCCAAACCCTAATCCCTAAACTAACCATAAACCCTAATCATTAAGAATGGACAAAACCTTGACGACGAGAACATCATGGTCAACTAGGCTCAAGATAGATCCGATGGAGGCAAAGAGGAGGTGGCGCTATCATGGTGGTGGGGAATCTAGAGGTGTTGGATATTGAGGTGGTCGAGCAATGATGGTTATGGAGGTGGAGGAGGATTACAACTATGGTGGTGGCGAGAGAGATTAGGGATATGATGGCCATCCACTACCGAGAGGCGGTGGTTTTGATGGGAACTGGGAAACAAGAACATTGATCCTATCACATGTTTATGGAACTGTCTTTATAAAGAGAGATGATTCTACTTATCTAGGGTTTTGATTTGCTCTATGGGTGCACATTTTTATCTATGCCATTGCTTGTGTCTTAGAAAACTTGGGGTGCTATTAGGTTGATGAAATCAAAGAGAATAAATGTTGAATCTGAATTTGTTCTCTATTAAAAAACTTTAAACTCTAAGGCTTAGACCCTAAATCCTAAATTAAAACTTAAACCCTAAACCTAAACCCTAAACCCTAAACACTAATCCCTAAAAGCCTAAACCCTAAACACTATATCCTAAACCTCAAACAATAAAACTTAAAACCCAAAACCCAAAAACCTAATCCCTAAACCCTAAAACATACAACCCTAAACCCAAAACCCTAAACCCTAAACCCCAAACCCTAAATCCTAAACTAACCTTAAACCCTAAACTAATCCTAAATGCTAAACCCTAAACCCTAAACCTTGAATAAATATATCATTAGAGTAGATCTAAAAATGACCTAATCCTAACATAGTTATGGTGGCTAAAGAAAATGTTTTCAAGAGACTTTCCTTGACTATTAAAGATTTGAATACCCTAAATCCTAACCCTAAATAATATTATATTAATATATATTATAGTGTAATGTAGCATCATATATTTGAGCATGTAGTGATGTGTGTTTGGATATTATAAGATGTTTTCAAATATTTTAGTATATTATGGTATTGTGTCATATAGTTTATATTAATATAAATAATTAAAATATTAATTTAATAAATCAAATGATAAAATTTGTTAAATTTGAAGTGGGAATTAGGTTGTAGTACCAAAGGTGTGCTACACCACTAGTTTAAAAGTATGATTTTATGTTCAAAATAAATATTATATGTTGTAGCATAGTATAACATCATATATTATAATATATTGTTTTGTTCATTTTAAATTATTTAACAATCATGTAGTCGAGCCTACACTTATTATTTATAAAAATGTTGATTTAGACTTTAAAAATGGTGGAATTTGGCCAAATTCATAATAGGTAGAGCATGGCATCACAATATATTGTTCAATTTAAAATATGTAAGTGACACGAATTAAAATATATAGTTTTATTATTTAGACTAATTTTATAATTTTTTTATCTTAAGGAAGCTTTTGTGATGTGATATGTAATATAATCTAATGTAACATGTTATAGTATTATTATATAGGATGCCATAACATAATGTATAATCTTGCATAATAGCATACCATTGTGTATTACTACTTGTTGTTTAGCATATTTTAGTTTGTTATAGTATGATGTAGTAGAGTTTGTATTAGTATAATTCATAAAAATGATTTATAGGTCGAGATAATGGGATTTGGCCAAAATTAAGGTAAGCTTTAGGGAACATCATTGGGGTGTGCTATGGTGTATCATTTAATCAAAAGAATGGAATTTACATCCAAAATAAATGTTGATTTTTCAAACAAAGTTTTAAATTTTTGCTTAAAGTGATTGATTTTAAAGTGTAATGTAAGATAACATATTATATGAAAGCATACTAAAATATAATGTACATAATAATATAACTTCACATTTATATGAATGTGGTGGTGTTACAAAAATGTTAGTGTATATTTTAGTATATTTTACTTTTGTTATAATACATTGGGTCAAAACTCACAAAAAATGTTAATTTGATGGTTGAGATGGAAAAATTTGGCCAAATTCACCACACACATTAAGAAGCAACACCAAAATTATGCTATTTTGCACCATTTCTAATAGAAAAATAACAATTTTACATCCAAAATGAACATTATTCATATTTTGAGAAAATTTTGTTATTTGTTCCTTTTAAGTGATTTTAATGAGGAGTAATGTTAGAAGATATATTATATTATAGTAAATTTTAATATAACATCATATATTATAATATAATATAGTGTGTTAATTCACACTATATTATGTTTAGCATGATATTGTATAGTTAGTTTGAGCTTGCACAATCACAAATCATAAAATGTTACTTAGAATGTTAAGATGATGTAATTTGATTGAATACATTGTTAGTTTTTTGTTGAAGTATTAGGTGTGCATAAGATAAAAAAATAAGATTTGATGAGAATTCCATGTGAAGCACATGGAGGGAGATCCACTAGGAGATTAGAGACATGACATGTGAGTGGTCTATGTCAAAGGAATAGAAGAAGATAATCTGCTGGGATAAGGTTTGAATTTGATTTGATTATATGATTTATGGAAAGAAGATCTTGGGATAAGAATCTATAATCCACCGTGATTAAGATCAAATCAACTTTATTTTGTTTTATTTTAATTGATGGAGGCATGTCTAAAGATATGGGCTTGAGTCCATGGGATTGGGTATATATGAACCTTCTACTAGAAAAGAATGTTTTGGCTATCTCAAGGGGGATTAGGATTGAGTTTTATTTTATAGAATTATTTGAGGATGTATCTACTGATAAGTTTGGTTGGATTTCTTTGATTTAGACTCTATTGGAGGACTTGATTTAATTTGGCTCCACTAGGGTTGGTTTTGAATTTGATTTTTTGCTTGACCTATTTATTTATGATTTGGGAGAAGGGTATGATTTAACTCCACGGGGTAAATTAGATTGGGTTTAATTTAATCCAAGTTAATGTATGGACTATGTTGGTGTGATGGACCTATTGAGAAGGGGCTATATCAGCCTTGACCTACCTCAGGTTTACAAAACCAAAGGGATAGTCTACCTGTAGAGCTAGCCAACCTAAAGGGTTGCCTTTTCTGTACAATGGCTATGCTAAGAAGGCATAGAAAACTTACATCTTCCAAGCGAACAACTATTAGGGTGACCTGGATGCACAACAAATTGAACCTGACCTAGGATGACTACTGAGTAAATGCCGCTGGGGACTTATGTTAACTCAAAAGTAGTCAGGATTAATTTTATCTTAATTTCATATGATTTGATATGGTTTGTTTGGTTTAGTTTGATTTTGAATTAAGGGCATATCCACCGGAGATGTGAGCTCTCAAATTTGATGGATTTAATTTATGGACCATGTGGTGTGCGAGGACCCGCTGGGCTATATCAAACTTATCCTATCTCGCATTTACAAATCCAAAGTGATAGTCTATTGTCCGTGGGTAGAGCTAGCCAACCTAAGGGGTTTCCTTTGGTGTCGACCGTAGAAAAAAAGGCATATCAGACTTATATTTTCTAAAGTAGGGAACAACTGCTGGGGTGACCTATTGGTAGCATGGAAAATCGAACTGACTTAGGGGTAACTACTGAGTGAATGTCACTGGGACTTATATCAACTCAAGAGTAGTCAAGCGATTCATGTAGGGAGTTTTTCAAACACTTCCCTAAAGATATGATACCTTCTTGGGAAAATGTACCACTAGGGTGTCCTCCTAATCCCCAAGTGAATGTATATTTTTTATATATTTTTTTGGACCTGGTGTGTGTGAGTGACCACACTGAGAAGGGGCTATGTTGGCCTTGACCTATCTCAGATTTACTGGATCAAAGGAGAATTTGCACATCCACAAGAAAGATTCTCCAACCACAAGGGTGGTTACTAGGAAAAGGGAACTGTCCAATCCGATAGTAACCCGGGTAGTGTCGAAATGGGGTCACAAAGGATGTGATCCAAACATAATTCCCATAGGGGAGGTGCCGCTTATCCCGAGCCATGGAAAAGAAAACCTATAAGTGATATGGCCAAATCAAGGAGAAACAAAGAATACTTACATTTGCCAAAGTGGTGTATCCTAAGAGAACAAACCAACCTAAGGTTTATCAAAGATTGGTGTATCCGCCAGCATGAGCAGTGTATCCATCAACATAATGAGAACTAGCTAACCTAAGTTGCCCATCGGTGTGTAATGATCAATCTGGAAATAAAGTGTGTAAGATTACAACTTTCCAAGCGAAACTAATTATTGGGATAGTCTATTGTTGACAGGACAAATGCTATCTGACCTAGAGAGACTACTAAGTGGGGAGACCCGAGGAAGGACTAGACCTAGACTTGAAGCAGTCATAAGAGAAGGAGCCGCTAAGGGAGATATAAAAAACTCAAATATACTCTACCTAGTTAGTGCATGAAAGCTAATCCAAGAATACATCATAGTAGACTCACATCCTCTTAAACAAAGCCAACTTGAGGTAGCTTACCTACAAGTAGTAAGGCCAACCAAACTAACAAGGCACTCATCAATGTGTAGGCCAAGTAAGGAAGGAAAGTGTAGCAGACTTACATCCTCCAAAGAAAGAAGACCACTGGGATGACACACTAGGTGGTAGCACATCACCGACTTAGAGTAGTTAACCGAGTGCCACTAGGGTGTTAGCTTAACTCGTGAGTAGCAAGTTAAAAGATATGTGTTTATTTTATATGTTTGTGTGTTTTGTGTTTTATGTTGTGTCGATGAAAGATAGGACACTCAATTTCTTTATACATATCCTAAACACATCGGCCAATTCACAAATAAAATAATTTCAACATGGAAGAGAATGAATTCAAAATGGAAATTTCATTGATGATAATTATTTTCAAACATGATATATAATATTTCTTTAAGTAGAGCCCATTGATTGGAAGCATCTCCTTATGATTAATAAGCGATGAGATCCTCTTTAGTGGCCTTCTATGGAAAAAGACCTTCCCAAGTGGGTTCAAGCTTGCCTCCCATCTTACATGAGCAACAATCTCCTTAGAACTAAAATAAGCTCTCGACTTGAAGAGATCTAGATGAACAACTTGTTATGAACTTGAATCATTTTAGCTTTGTATAACTTGAGGCTTTGGCATGCCCCTAGGTGTCTCTCCTTCAAACCTTCGAGCTCTTCTAATTGCAACTTGGCATTCTATTCTATTGTGATCTTGCTACCTAAAACTATCTTTAGTGATGGGTGTTGGACTTCTAATGGTAGAATGGCTTCAAAACCATACACTAAAGAGAAATAAGTAGACCGAGTTGGATTTCTATATGGTGCGGTAGGCCCACAAGGCTTCAACTAACTACTCATACCACCGCCGCTTTGTTATTGTTGACTGCCTTCTTTAGTTTTTGGATGAGAGTTTTGTTAAAGGATTTTGCTAATCCATTTTCCTTCGAGTAGTTGATGGTAGAATATATCCAATCTATGTTGTGTCACTGGGCAAAGTTGTTGATCTCAGTTCTCCTGAATGCAATATAATTATCAGATATAATTCATCGAGGCACTCTGAACATATATATGATATGGTTCATAAAAAATTGGAGCACATGTTGAGCAAAATTATTGTCACCCAGTTTGAAAAGTTGTTAGCATAATTATTGTCATGCAATTTGAAAAGTTATTAGTAGCAGCTAAGATGAACTGATGGCTCTTGGAAGAAGGAGGATCATTCAAACCCACTATGTTGGTACCCCAACACTCGAATGGCCATCAGGCCAATGTAGGATGTAGAATGTTGGGTGGTTGGTGTAGGACCACACTATGTATTTTACATTGGTGGTATCACCTAGTTGTATCCATGCAATCTTTGATCATCAATGACCAGTAGTATCTTAGTCTCTTGATCTTGGCTTTCATCTTTAGATCGATTGGTAGGCACCACATAATCCTGAGTGTACCTCAGTCATGATCTTATGGGCTTCATACTTATCTAAATTATATAACCACATATGATTAAAATATCATTGGTACAAGATGCCATCCATAAGAGCATAGGAAAGCTCTCTTCTTCATTTGATGGGCTTGAGACTTCTCTTAAGGTAGTTTACCTTTATTTAGGTAATCCATGGATGGTTGCCTCCAATCTAACTCCTTGTCCTTCTTAGCAATGGCAATATCCCCTTCCAGAGAGTACTTTTTGATGAGTTCAATATCAATAAGGGATAAGACTTATTTTTTTTAGCCTTTATTGATATGGACTCATCTCTCAAAAATCCAACTCCTTAGCAAGCTTGGATAAAGCATACATTACTCTCCTCGAGGAATCATATAAATGGTAACCTCTAGGATTTGGACCAACAACTCCATGGTGTACTGGTAGTGATGGAGGTTGGACTTTATAACCTTATAGGACCCAACGATTTGGTTGATAACTGAGAATCAAGATGTTGATGTTCTGATGTTTAGTAACTAACTCTAGATCGGGAATCGAGCCTCATTTTGAACTTCTTTATTGGTGCAAGGATTAGATAGATGATATGAGAATCTCATAACATCGTAGTCTGGAGTTAAGAAAACTATTCCTACCCATGCCTTTCCTAGAATAGTAGATTATGGTTCTTCTCCTCTTTGAGAGAAAGCTGCATCATCAAAGTACATCTCCCAGTGGTGAATGCTAGTATCCCCTAAGTTCATGATTTATTCATTGGGGATATCATCAATAAATGGAGAGTCAGCAGGAAATGGGTCTGCTGCTTAGAAATCCGCAAGTGCTTGTACTTTCACCGCACGGAGGGGTATGAAGGTAATGTCAAACTGTGAGAGGATCATGGACCATCAAGCCATCTTTCTAGATAACATGTAGCTTTTGGGATGCAAAGATTAAAGCTAGGCAATGCTTTTTAATGGGTGGATAATTAGCCTCAATAGCGATTATATCACAACTGAGGTAGTATAGTGCATTTTCCTTCCCTTCATCATTGGCATGGGCCAACAAAGCACCAAGGGAGTCATCTAATGTAGTAGTGCAAAGTATGAGTGGCTTGCCCCAAATAAGGGCTATTAGAACTAGTGGCATCATCAAGGAATGCTTGATGTCTTCGAAGGTATGCTCACACCTATCATCCTACTTGAACTTGGTGTCCTTCTGGATAAGCGTTGAGAATGGCTGACATCTTCTTGATAGGTTGCATATAAAGCATCTTAGATATGTCAACGCCTTGGAATGATCCGAGTTGAGTTAAACTTTAGGGAGTGGTATTTCTAATATCGCCTTGATCATCTCCAGACTAATTTTAATTCCCTAGTGTTGGACAACAAATCCAAGGAATTTCCCTGAAGCTACTCTGAATGCACACATCAGGGGGTTCATTTTGAGGTTAAATTGTCTTAACTATTCAAAACTACTCTCAAGTCAAACAGATGGTCATCATTTTCTACTTTTGTTCATGAAATAATTGATATACAAATCTACATGATGGTGATTGAGTTCATCAAAGATTTGAGTCATCGCTTACTAGTACATAGCACCAGCATTTTTAAGATTGAATGACATGACCTTATAGTGATAGATTTCGATCGGGGTTCTAAAAGTAGTGTTTCTTTTATCTTCAAGAGCCATCTTTATTTGGTTATATCCAGATGATCCATCCATAAAAGAGAAGATTACATGAGATGAGGCAATGTCCGCCATCAGCTCCAAGATTGGTAGTGGAAATTCATCTTTTTGACATGTCTTAATTAAATCCCTAATATTGATGTATATGTGAATTTGGCCATTCTTTTCTTAATTGGTATGGCTATCCAAGTATGGTATTTTTCTTCCCAAATGAAGCTAGCATTGATCAATTTCTTGACTTCATAAATGACCTATTATTCTATGTCTAATCCCATGCATCAACAAGCTTGCTTCATAGGTTAGCAGCAAGGCTCTATTGCTAGTTTACCGCTATGTTAGAGCCAATCTAGGTATCTCTTCATAACTCCATGCAAAGTAGTCCTTAAACTCAATCTATAGCGTAACTAAGTCATTGGTTTCAATTTCATTTAATAAAGAACTGGTGTATGTTAGGCGGATCTTCTTCACCTAAGTTAATTTTCTTGAGCTCATCGATGGTTGACTTGATCTCTTCTTCAACACGGCGGTGCATCTTTGACTTCAAAATCATTTGGATCATCTGTTTCTAAGCATAACTCCTCATTTGAGTTAATATGATTTGAAAAGAACCTATCAGATTCCAAATGATTTGTGATGACTAAGCAGTAACCATCATCATCGACTGGACCCACTATACCAAATCCTAGTCCCGGTCTTGATTGAGAGCTTTTGCATTTATTTTTCCATATTCTTTCAAAGTAGTTTGTCATGTGCTTTTACCAAGAATGTGGGATTAACCCTTTCTTATCTAAATTATAAACACGAGCCAAGTACCAATCAAAAGGTAATTCTATTTAATCTTTATATGAATCATCCTTAAGTTCTACAACAATTTCTTGACGGTATGATGCTCCCAAAGAACCTCGAGTTTTCACACTGGTGACTTAAGGGCTTCCTTAACTACCAAACCCTCAACTTTTTGAGAGAAAAGTGGAGTTAGAGCTAAGGTTCCCAACCGATGCCTAATTATTTCACATATAGACTTAGTACACTTATGCTTTGCTTTAGAGCACGCCTTCATCTCTATTTGGCTCAAGTGTCACCTCCAAGGGAATCTACATGAGAAGAGTTGGTGGTGTGCTAACCATATAAGACTCATCTTATAAACTAGATTAAAAGTCTATATGATAGTAAGTGTACTTTTGGTAGCTAGGACATATCTTTCATTGCGGCCACAAAGAAGTTTTCCACCCCGAGACTCCTCAACTAGCCTCTTCCTCAACCTAGTGTAGTCAAGTCATCTTACCCATATGTTTGAATGGAGTAACAAACTGGGTAGAATCTAAGGGCTCACTTCATCCTCCAAGTCTATTTCTACTCCCTTTATTTTATTTTTCATTCCTAATTTCTTTTCTTTTTCTTTTTCTCTTTTTTTTTTATTTTTCTTTTCTTTTTTATTTTTAAACTTTGGTCAAGTTCATGAGAATAGATTTCTTGATTTTGAGGGAGTATGCATCCTCATATATGCTGACCTCGTGAACTCTAAATGACTTGAGATCTCCTTTGACACACTAGATGATCCCACCTCTCAACTTCATACACTGATGTAGAGAGGATGGAACTATGTTGTTCTCATGTATCCATGGTCTCCCAAGCAAAGTGTTCAAAGATGTATTCGAGTCTATCATGTGAAACTTGGCTTCAGTTTACCAATCATCTATCTTCAAGGGCAACACTATGGAGCCTAAGGCCTGTTGACATCAATTTTGGAGTGCAGATTCAATCTTCCCATCTTAGACTTAGGAGTCTTCTAGACACTAAGACTTCCCTAGTCAAAATAATTAGGTAAACACTTAACCTAAGCTAAAGAGGTTAACCAAAGGATTAGTTATGCCCTAAGGATTAGGATAATCCAACTACCCTACAACCCAAATCAAATCTATGTTCACCTTCTCAAACCAAACCTCAAATTTAATTCTAACATCAAATTCAAATCCAAATCCAAATCCAATTTCCAAAACTAAATGATTGAAGCCCATGATGAAATCCAAACTTGAAACCCTTCCAAAGCCATATGACCTATCCCATGGACTCAAATCTTAATCCAAATCAATACAAAATAAATTGATTTTTCTCATAATCAATTTATATCTTCAATCATCTTCCTAAATATAAATCAAATATACATTCAAATGATCAAAACTAAATCAAATTAAATCAAAACCCTCCTAAGCCATATGACCTATCCCATGGACTTAGCCAAATCTTAATCCAAATGAAGCCAATTGACTTTCTCACAAATCAATCATATTTTTATCATATTCACAAATTTAAATGAAACATACATTTAAATCATCAAAACTAAATCAAACCAAATCAAAATCCAAACCTAAGCCACATGACTCAACTCCATGGACTTAGCAAAATTCCTTCATTCTAAAACCCAAATTCAATTGATTTTCTCATGAATCAATCATACCTTCAATCATATTCACAAATATGAATCAAATCTACAACCATCAAGATAAACCAAAATCAACCTAGTCAAACCCAGCTTAACCATTTTGACTTGAAATGTTCAAATGATCCAAAACCCAATTGAATCCAAGCCAATTGCAATTGATTTATATATCAATCCCAAATCCATATATAAACTCAACTAATTCAAACTCAACCTAAGATCGAGCCAACTAAACCCAATTAGTCCACTTGACTCAAAGGGGTGGTTGGGTCGGCCATGACCCATGGGAGGTGAAATAACCTCACCCTTTCTATTGGAGCATTTGAAACCCATAGGACACCCATGATTTCTTCTTAGCAGCCACCTCCACACCTTCAACCAACCAAGCCAAGCCAACTTACCTCCTCCTTGCCACCGATGACTCACTAAGATGTTCGGACAGCCACTAGAAGCCAAACTCGATCCCACCATCCGATTAAGATGAACGGAGGGTATACACCCCCCTCATTTTCATTCAAACACAAATAAAAAATCTTTCCTCATAGCCTTACCTACCCAAGATGAGTCGCTAGAGCCATTCCCTAGGCTCCCAATCTCATTCCTAGATCAAAAAATGCCATTCCCATCCATCACAAAAATATGACACCCCCATTTCTGACCTAACTTCTCCATTTCTCCATCAAACTCAAATTAACTTTGCACGCACCTTCCCTAGGCCTCATCGAAGAAGAACAAATCATCTCCCAAGCTTATAGAGCACTAGAGGTGGGACTTCAATCAAAGTCAAGTTCTAAATTGTTAGTTTGTGGCCTTTCGAGTGAACGTCGAGGAATTGATCCAATTGCTACTCAATAAGGCTTTGTCTCCACTAGATGAAGCTTCCTCAATTGTTTGAGCCACCGATCTTGAGCTCCGGTGAGGTATGCTTCCAAAACTGATCTTTAGGCAAAAATAGGTTGGAGCTTTTTAAAGAAAACTTGCATCTCATGTGATCTTGATCGTTGGATACCCTCTGATTGATGTCGTGAAGGTGTGGGATCTTTTTGGAGTTGATTCGAGCTCGCAAGCTTAGATCAAGTGAACAATGGCAGACAGACCCCATTCTCCCTCACTCACATGATGTTAGATCATGCACCATTCATTTCATGTGATTAGAATGGATGATCGTGAATAGATCCGCTAGATCGATCTTATTAAATCCTATTAAGCTATGGGATTAATTGTAGCCATATGATTTTAGATCAGATGGTGGATGAGAAAGCACATCCGCCGCTACCAAGTAGGCGCTGAGTCGGATAAGTTTTAAGTATGCAATCCTATGGTGCCACATGAAAAGCACGATGCGTCAGCGCGCCACATGATGCCAATAGGATTAGGCTTTAATTATGCTTAATTAATCATTCTTTATGGTTGAAACTTCAAAAAATCATAAAAAATCATAGAGAAATAAAAAATACAAATAAATACTCATTTTAAAAGTATTTTTAGAGGAGAATTAATTAAAAATGATCTTAACTAATTTTGAAAAGTAATTAAGGTTTAATTACAAAATTAATTAGCTTAATTACTCCTTAATTACTTGAGTAATTAATCCCAATTTTTATGGGTTAATTTAGTGGGATGACCTCTACCTCCCAAGCTTTTATTGGTATTTATTGCTCACTTAATTAGTAAAATAGACTAACTAAACCTTAACTACTCTTTTAAGTTAATTAATGATTGATTAATCCCATGAATAATGAAAAATTGGTTAATTAAGTTTATTAATCATTGTTCAATAAGTGAACTAAGGAATAGGGTTGGGACCCCTTTCCCAAGTTCATTTTACCATATTTAAAATGAAATTAATTAAATCACTTAATAAAATTGAAATCATAATCACATCATACCTTGATTAATGAAATTATGGGGTAGATCTTTAAGTGTTTAATAACCTAAAGTAGTTTAATGACATTATGGTTAGATCACATATGTGGGAAAACAATAAGAGTAATTAATTAAGTCACCTTAATCTAATTAACTATTAATCATGAGCCAATTGCATTAGGCCCCTTTTATTTCTTAATATCATTGCAAGTTTATTCTCCATGCATATCATGTTGGCTCATAATTATTTAGTTAATTACCTTAAGACATTAAGGGTAATTAATTCATCTATCTAAGGGTTCAACTTAATTAGCCCATAAAATCAACTTAATTGCATTTCTTTAAATTAAATAAAATCACTAATATGGGAATGGGTTTAAAATAGAAAGTGAGGATTTATCTTGTCCTCTTTAAATTAAATCAAATCCAAAACTTAATTAATAAAGAAGCTTTGGTTTGTTTTAATAATCTTATTTGATTGTCATTAAGAACTAGTTTGGTTGAATGAATCACATTCTTATATTTGATTATACTCTTTCCAATCAAGTTAAATTTGGTATGTCATTTGAATTCATGCATCCATCTTTCCAAAATCAAGTAAAATAAAATGGATTTCTTTTATGTAAGCTTGCATGTGTTGATTTAATTTAATATATCTATATTATCATTATTAAATCCAAATATGTTTTTCAAAAGATTATAAATGAATAATAATATGTGTTATGATGCTAGTTATAAATACATATTAAATGCTTGTCCTTATTGCTTAAGTGTATGAATGTTGAGTTCTCTTTCCATTATTCATGTGTTGATTTATATAAGATTAAATGGTAATGGGTACATAGTCTAGACATCTTGGGAACACGATGCTTTAGCTAGCCCCAAGGAGGTCATTTGATTACCTCACTTCCCTAGTTTAACAATGGCACATATGTATTTGATTTCATTCTTATATATTTCAGCATTAAAATTTGGATAGAGCTTTAATTCATAATATAAAATTCAAAAAAAATACAAATCTTTGCATGGTTTTCTTTCCTAATTTATGTATACATCCATGTGTGTCCAAGATAAGAAAGTATATAGTTCGGACATCCTAGAATAAGGGCTTTAGATAGCCCAAATGCGGTCATTTAATTATCCTCCTTGTTTAACAATAATACACATACTTTCCTATATCTTTATACATGTATATGTATATGTGATTAGTGAATGAAAATCCCATTTTACATTAAAATTGCATGCATTCATAATTAACTTAGTGGTGAATTAGTTAGCCATATGATTTGGAGCTTACTTCCAATGTTCATGTATACAAATTGACATATGTTTGAATGTAAATGGGTATATAGTCTGGACATCCTGAGAATATGAGGCTTTAGCTAGCTCTAAGGATGTCATTTGATTACCTCACATCCCTAATTTAACAATGATAGATGCCTATTTAATTTCATTCTTATTTCCTATTTGTCTAGGAATTTGGATAAAGTTTGAATTTAATATGTTTAGATAATTCAATCAAATAAAATATAAATTCTAAACATGCACATACATTCATCATTTAAGTGTGCTAAAATATGTTGCATGTATACACAAAGGATTAAATCATATGCATGTTACATGTCATGGAAAGGAATGATTCAACATATGTCATGTGGTAGTAATTCAATTGAACTAATCTTAAGATTCCTTTCATTTTGAATATGATTATTTAAAGTGAACCTAAACATAGGATTAATTAAATTATTTAATAAGTCATTCACTAAAGAGAACTAAATCAAATTAATATACTTTAGAAAGTGACTTATGGTAGGGATGAAAGTGGGCAATCCACTTTTCCTCTATTTATAACACTTAATTGCTAAGTGTAATCAAATGAAACAAAAGAAAACACAAATTAAAATTCTCAAATCAATTAAACTACTTCAAGTGAAATCAACCTTTCATGTTAAATTGAATCTTTCAACACTTAGAAAATACTACACTAATGCCTAATAGGACTTACTACGCAAGCCTTAATACACACATTAAATTAAGTCGCCACTTCTAGATCTACGTTAGGACGGTGTATGATTTGGTGTATGTTTTATCTTATGATGTATTTTTTTAGATTGAATGTTAAGGTGTATGCTTTGTAGACTAGATGAAAGGCCAATATTAACCTAATCATGTTTTCAGCAGGGGTTTATGCTTAAGTGATGCTTAAAAATAAAATAATTGTCCCTAGCTTCTTCAAACACCTCTACATCTTGGACCCATGATTGCTAAAGGGCAACTGCTTTGGCTTCCTCTTATCTACTTGCCTTGTTGATTAATTCTCTAATGTTTTGATGGTAAAGCCCTTAAGCATGAAGGTGATTGGCCCATGGATATTCTTGAGAATAATCTCAATCGATGCTATTCATAGCGGTTTGAATTTAATGCTCGCCACTTGAGAATGTAATCAATTGGACTTGAGTTTCTATTTATCTACAATGAGGTCGCCTACAATCACCCTTTGCTAAGCTCCAACAAACCATTTGATAAAGAGGTGCTCCAACTTCAAAAGTCTTCACCAAATCATTGGGCAATTTAAATGACAATCAAATGCAACACCAAAGAGACGCTAATGAAAATATAAAGAGGTGCATCACATGTTCCAATAATCAGATCTAAAGTGTGCAATGTGTTATCGTGGGTTCCCACTGCCATCAAACATCTTGAAGGATGGTGACACAAAATCCTAAATAAAATAAAAAGCTAAACCTAAAAAATAAACTTAAAAAATAATACTTAAAAAACCTAAACCCTAAACTAAAATAAACTAAACTAAAATAAATAAAACCTAAACCTAAACCTAAAATAAACTAAACCTAAACCTTAAACTAAATAAAATAAAATAAACTAAAAATAAACTTAAACCTAAACAACAAAAAAAAAAAATCTAAAGACAAACCTAAAATAAAAACCTTAACCATAAACCTAAAAAAATAAAATAAAAACCCAAACATAAACTTAAATATAAAAAATAAAGCCTAAACCTTACAAATAAAATAAAATAAAAACCAAATTAAATTAAAAAATAATCATAAACTTAAAACTAAAATTTAAAAATAAGCTAAAAGAAAAAAACTGAAATTAAAATAAATAAAGCTAAAATAATTAAACTAAACTAAATAAAAATAAAAAATAAACCTAAATAAAAATTAAAAAAATAAACTAAATAAACCTAAAACTCTTAGTTTACATAACTTTTTTTTTAAAAAAAAAACCCTAAACACAAAACCCTAAACCCTAAATCAAAAAACTAACTATAATACTACAACCCTAAACCCTAAACTAACCCTAAACCTTAAACCCTAAATCCAAAACCCAAAACCCAAAAGCCTAAACCCTAAAACCATAAACCCAAAATCCTAAATTATCCCTAAACCCTAAATCCTAAACTTTAAACTCTCTATACCCTAAAGTAAAACCCTAAACCAACTAAAACCCCGAGCTAACACTAAACCTAAACCTAAACTAAATAAAATAAAATAAACTAAAAATAAACTTAAACCAAAACTAATAAATAAAACTTAAAAATAATCTTAAAATAATAACCTAAAATATAAACTTAAAAAAATAAAATAAAAACCTAAACCTAAACCTAAAAATAAAAAATTAAACCTAAATCTAAAAATGAAATTAAAAATAAAATAAACTAAAAAATAAACCTAAACCTAAAATAAACTAAAATAAAACCTAAACTAAAATAAATAAACTTAAAATAAATAGACAAAACTAAAAAATAAAAAATAAACCTAAATAAAAACAAAAAATAACAAAAATAAATAAAAAATAAACTAAATAAACCTAAACCTACCAGTTGCTTAATTTAAAAAAACCTAAACCCTAAACGCTAAACCTTAAAACTAACCCTAAACCCTAAATTCTAAACCTACCCTAAACCCTATACCCTAATATCCTAAACCCTAAACCCTAAACCCTAAACCCTAAACTCTAAAAAGAAATACCCTAAATGCCAAACCCAAAATCCTAAACCCTAAAAAGCTAAAACTTAACGCCAAAATAAATAAAACCTAAAAAAATATAAAAAAAAATAATCTACACCAAATAAATTGAAATAAAATAAAATAAAAATATAAACTAAAACCTAAACCTAAACCTAAACCTAAAAAAATTAAAATTAAAAATAAAAACTAATCTAAAATTAAATAAACAAACCTAAACTAAAAATATAAACCCATTAAATTAAAAACTAAATGAAAAATAAAAATAAAATAAACTTAAACTAAAATAAAATAAAAACTAAATAAAAACATAAACTTTAAAATAAAACCTAAACCTTAAACTAAAAAAATAATAATAAACCTAACATAAATAAATAAATAATAATCTAAACTTAAACTAAAATAAATAAAACCTAAACCTAAACAAAAAAATAAACCTAATCCTAAACTTAAACTAAATAAAATAAAATAAAATAAAAATAAACCTAAACCTAAAATGAAAAATAAAACCTTAAAGTAAACCTAAAATAAAAACCTAATACCTAAACCTAAAAAAATAAAATAAAAACTTAAACTTAAAACTAGAAATAAAAATTAAAACCAAAACCTAAAAAAATAAAATAATAAAATAAAACTAAACTAAAATATACTTAAAACTAAACCTAAACCTAAAAAATAAACTACAATAAAAAACCTAAACTAAAACAAATAATGCTAAAATAAATAAACTAAACTAACTATAAATAAAAATAAACCTAAATCAAAATAAAAAATAAAATAAACTAAAATAAAAAATAAACTAAAATAACCTACCAATTTATTTCATTTTATAAAGAAACCCTAACCAGAAGCCTAAACTCTAAAAGTAACCCTAAACCATAAACTTTAAGCCCTAAACCTTCAACCCTTAACCTTAAACCCTAAACCCTAAACCCTAAGCCCTAAACCCTAAACCCCAAAACCTTAAACCCTAAACCCTAAACCCTAATCCTTAAATTCTAAAATATACAACCCAAACCAACCCTAAAACCCCAAACCCTAAACCCTAAACCCTTAAAACCTAAACCCTAAACCCTTAAAACTTAAAAGCCTAAAACCCAAAAAAACTTAGACCAAAATCTAAATAAAACCTAAAAATAAAATAAATAAATAAAATTTAAGCTTAAACAATGTAAAATAAAATAAAATAAAATAAAATAAAAACCTAAACTAAAACCTTAACCTAAACGTAAACCTAAACCTAAAAATAAAATAAAATAAAAAAAATTAAAACTACACTAAAATATAATTAATAAAAACCTAAACTAAACTAAAAAAATAAATTAAACCCAAAATTAAAAAACCAAAATAAAATAAAAACTAAACATAAAATAAAAATAAAAAGTATAAAATATAACAACTAAATAAAAATCTAAACCTAAAAAATAAACCTAAAATAATTAATGAAACTTAAACCCTAAACCTAAAAAAAAACCTAAACTTAAAATAAATAAATTAAAATAAACCAAACCTAAACTAAAGTAAACTAAACTAAAATAAATAAAACCTAAACCTAAACCCTAATCTAAATACAAAAATAAATTTAAAGTAAATCTAAACCTAAACTAACAAATAAAACCTAAAAAATAAACCTACAATAAAACCAAAACCTAAACCTAAAAAAAAAATAAAATAAAATAAACTTAAACCTAAAATTAAAAATAAAACTTATGCCTAAAAAATAATATAAAATAAAACTAAACTAGAACAAACATAAACCTAAACTTAAATGTAAGAAATAAACTAAAATAAAAAATATAAACTAAAGTAATTAAACTAAACTAAATAAAATAAAAAATAAACCAAATGAAAAATAAAAAAAGAAACTAAACAAAATAAATAATCTAAAACCGATGATTTAATTTTTTTTAAAAAGCAAAACCTTAAACCCTAATTCCTAAACCCTAAACCCTAAAACTAACCCTAAACCTTAAACCCTAAACCATAAGCTAACCCTAAACACTAAAAACCCTAAACCCTAAAGCCTAAACACTAAACCCTAAATCTTAAACTCTAAACCTCTAACCCTAAACCCTAAACCCTAAACCCTAAAACCCTAAACCTTAAAACCCTAAACCCTAAACCCTAAACCCTAGACCCTAAACCCTAAGCCCTAAACCCTAAAAACCTAAAAACCAAAACCTAAACTAAATAAAACCTAAAAATAAAATAAAAAAGTAAACATAAACCTAAATAAATTTTTAAAAATACAATAAAAACATAAACCAAGACATAAAATACAAGAAAATGAACTAATAAAAATAAACAAAAATAACATAAATAATAACCTAAACTAAGCTAAAATAATAAAATAAACCTAACAATAAAAAACCTAAATAAATCAAAACTAAACATAAAATAAAAATAAGAATGACCTAAAATAAACTTAAAATAAAATAAAATAAATACTAAATAAGAACTTAAACTTAAAAAATAAACCAAAAAATATATAAAAAAATAAAAGCTAAACCTTAAACTAAAATAAAAAACCTGAACATAAAATAAAAAAAAATAAAATAAAATAAATCTAAACCTGAAGTAAAATAAACTAAACTAAAATAAATAATACCTAAACCTAAACCTAAAATAAACTAAACATAAACCTAAACCTAAGCTAAAAATATAAAATAAACTAAAAATAAACCTAAACCTAAACTAAAAATTAAAATATAAAAATAAACCTAAAACTTAAACCTAAAAAAATAAAATAAAAACTTAAACCTAAACCTAAAAATAAGAAATATAACTTAAACCTAAAAAATAAAATAAGAATAAAACTCAACTAAAAAATAAATGAAAATAAAAATACCTAAACCAAAATAAATAAATAAAACTAAATAAAAATAAAAAAAATAATCTAAATAAAATAAACTAAAATAAATAAAAAATAAACTAAATAAACCTAAACCTAATGGTTTACTTAATTAAAAAAAACTTAAATCTTAAGCTAACCCTAAAACCTAAACCCAAAACCCCCTCGTTTACTTAATTTAAAAATAAACCTCAACTAAAACCTGAACCTTAAACTTAAAACCTAAACAATAAACCCTAAATCCTAAATAAATAAAATAAAATAAAATGAACCATAACCCTAAACCCTAAAACTACCCAAAACTCTAAACCTACAACCCTAAATCCTAAACCTATACCCTAAAACCCTAAACCCCAAACCCAAAACCTAAAACCCTAAACCTTAATCGCTAAACCCTAAAAACCCTAAACCCTAAACCTAAAGCCTAAACATTAAACCTTAAACCCTAAACCTTAAACACTTAACCCTAATAACCTAAAAACCTAAACCAAAAAAATAAAGTAATAATAAAACTTAACTAAAAAATAAACTTAAACCAAAACATAAACCTAAAAAATATACTAAAATAAAAAACCTAAACTAAAATAAATAGACTAAACTAAATAAAAATAAAAAATATACATAAATAAAAGTAAAAAATAAAATAAACTAAATTAAATAAAAAATAAAATAAACCTAAAAATAAAACCTACTTAAACCCTAAACAATAAACCCTAAATCCTAAACCTCAAACCCTCAACCCTAGACCATAAAACTAACCTTAAACACTACACCTTAAACCTACAACCCTAAACTGCAACCCTAAAACCTAAACCCCAAACCCTAAACCTAAACCCTAAACCCTAAACTCTAATACTAACCCTAACCCTAAACCCTAAACTCTAAACCTTAAACTCTAAACTCTAAACTAACCCAAAACCCTAAGCCCTAAACACAAAAAACCCTAAACCCTATAGACTAAACCATAAACCATAAACTTTAAACCCCAAACTAACCCTAAACCCTAAGCTAACCCTAAACCCTAAACCTTAAATGCTAAAGTCCCCAAAGCCTAAAGCCTAAATAATATACCTTAAACCCTAAACCCTAAACCTTAATCGTAAACCCTAAACCCTAAAACCCTAAACCCTAAACCCGAAACCCCAAACCGTAAACCCTAAACCCTAAACCTTAAACCTTAAAAACCTAAAAATATAAGCCTAAGCTAAATAAAACCTAAAAATAGAATAAATAAAATAAAGAAAAAAAAATAATAAAATAAAATAAAAACCTAAACTAAAACCTAAACCTAAACCAAAAATTAAAAAATAAAAAAAACTAAAATAAAATAAATAAAAACCTAAACTAAACTAAAAAATAAATTAAACCTAAATAAACTAAAAACTAAACGTAAAATAAAAATAAAATAAACTTAAAATAAAATAAAATAAAAACTAAATAAAAAACTAAACAAAAAAATAAACCTAAAAAAACATAAAATTAAATAAAAAATAAAACCTAAATCATAAACTAAAAAAAAACTAAACCTAAAATAAAAATAAAATAAACAAAATAAAATAAACCTAAACCTAAACTAAAATAAATAAAATTTAAACCTAAACCTAAAATAAACTAAAGCTAACCTAAATAAAATAAAATAGACTAAAAGTAAACCAACACCTAAACTAAAAAATAAAACCTAAAAATAAACCTAAAATAAAAACTTAAAACCTAAACTTAAAAAATAAAAAATAAAACCTAAACCTAAACATAAAAATAAAAAATAAAACCTAAACCTAAAAAATGTAAATATTAATAGAACTCAACTAAAAAATAAACCTAAACCTAAACCTAAACCTAAACAAAAAAAATAAACTGAAATAAAAACCTAAACTAAAATAAATAAACCTAAAAGAAATAAACTAAACTAAATAAAAATAAAAAATAAACATAAATAAAAATAAAAAATGAGGTAAACTAAAATAAATAAAAATAAACTAAATATACTAAATAATCCTAAACCTATAAGTTTACTTAATTAAAAAAAGCCTTAAACACTAAATCCTAAACCCTAAGCCCTAAACCCTAAACCCTAAACCCTAAACCTACAACCCTAAACCCTAAACCCTAAACCCTAAAAAACCCTAATCCTGAACCCTAAACACTAAAAGCATAAACCATAAAACCCTAAACCATAACCCCTAAACCCTAAATCCTAAACCCTAAACTGTAAAGCCTAAACCCTAACCCTAAACTATAAACCCCAAACCCTAAACCTAAACCTAAAGTAACTAAATAAATTTAAAAATAAACCTAAACTTTAAATAAAATAAACCTAAACCTAAACCTAAACCCTAAGAATGGGCAGAACCTTTATGATAAGAACATCACCATCAACCAGGCCTAATCTAGATCTAGTGGTGGAGGCGAAGGCGGAGGCGGTGGTTATCATAGTGGTAGTCGGGGATTTGGAGGCCGTGGATATGGAGGTGGTGGTCGAGCAAAGGTTTATGTAGGTGAGGAGTGATGGAGGCAACAAGTGGTGGTGGCGGAGGGAGATAATGCATATGATAGTCGATCCCGCTACTCGAGAGGTCGAGGTGGTTCTGATGGAAGCTAAAGAATGACTAATCTGATTTTCTTCTTATGTAATTGTGTCTTTACATTAGATTCTCTAAGGTTTTACTTTGCTCTATGCATGCTCATTTTTTATCTATGTTGTCGCTTGTGTCTTAGAAAACTTGGTGTGTTACTTAGTTGATGAAATCGAGAAGAAGAAATGTTGATACTAAATTTATTCTTTGTTAAAAAAACTACCAAAACCCTAAACTCTAAACCAAAACCTGAACCCTAAACTAAAAAAAAACTTAAACCTAAAATAAAAATAAAATAAACCTAAACCTACACTAAAATAAATAAACTAAAATAAATAAAAGCTAAACTTAAACCTAAAATAAACTAAACCTAAACCTAAACCTAAACCTAAACCTAAACTAAATAAAATAAAATAAAATAAAAATAAACATAAACATAAACTAAAAAATAAAACTTAAAAATAAACCTAAAATAAAAACTTAAAACCTAAATTGAAAAAAATAAAATAAAAACCTAAACCTAAATGTAAAATAAAAATAAAACCTAAACCTAAAAAATAAAATAAAAATATAACTAAACTTAAAAATAAACATAAACGTAAACCTAAACCTAAAAAGATAAACTAAAATAAAAAAACCTAAACTAAAATAAATAAACTAAACTAAATAAAAATAAAACAAAAACCTAAATAAAATAAAAAGTAAAGTAAGTAAACTAAATAAACCTAAACCTACCTATTTACTTAATTAAAAAACCCTAAACCTTAAATCCTAAACCCTAAACCTAACTGTAAACCTACAATATTAAACTTACAACCCTAAACCCCAAATCCTAAACCCTAAACAATAAAAAACCCTAACCCCTAAATCCTATAACATAAAAACTAAACCCTAACCCTTAACCCTAAACCCTAAAACCTAAACCCTAAACCCTAAACCCTAAACCCTGAACCCTAACCCTAAACCATAAAACCTAAACCGTAAACCTTAAACCTAAACCTAAAGTAACTAAATAAATTAAAAAATAAACCTAAACACTAAAACCTAATAAACCTAAACCTAAACCTAAACCTAAACCCTAAGAATGGGAAGAAGCTTCACAGCAGGAATGTCACCATTAACCAGGCTCAATCTAGATCTAGCGGTGGAGGAGAAGGTGGAGGTGGTGGTTATCGCAGTGGTGGTGGGTGAGCTGGAGGTGCTGGTGGGTATGGAGGTGGTGCTCGGATCAGTGGTGGTTATGTAGGCCGGAGGAGCGATGGAGGTTACAACCGTGGTGGTGGCGGAGGAAGAGATCAAGGATATGATGGTCGATCCTTCTACTGAAGAGGCCGGGGTAGTTTTGATGGGAACTGGTGAAAATAAACAACGTCCATCCAATCTCGCTTATGGAACTGTCTTTACAAGAGATGGTTCTAGTTATCTAGGGCTTTTGATTTGCTCTACTGCTCATTTTTTATCTATGTCGCCGCCGTGTTTAAAAACTTAGCGTGTTACTTGGTTGATGAAATAAAAAAGAAGAAATGTTAAATCTAAATTTATTCTATTTTAAAAAAAACCAAAAACCCTAAACTCTAAACTAAAACCTAAACCCTAAACCCTGAAACTAAAAAACAAAAGAATAAAAAAAATAGAAAAGCCCTAACCCTAAACCCTAAAACTAACCCTATACCCTAAACCTAAACCATAAACCTTAATCCCTAAAACCTTAAAACCTTAAACCCTAAACCTTAAACCCTAAACCCTAAAACCAAACCCTAAACCCTAAACAATAAAACCCTAAACCCTAAACCCTAAAACCTACATCCTTAAACACTAAACCCTAAAACCCAAACACTAAACCCTAATCCGTGAACCCTAAAAACCTAAACCTAAAAAATAAACTAACATAAAAAACTTAAACTAAAAATAATAAACTAAACAAAATAAAAAAAATAAACCTAGATAAAAATAAAAAATAAAATAAACTAAAATAAATAACTGATAAACTAACTAAACTAAATAAACCTAAACCTACTATTTTACTTAATTTAAAAGAAAATTCCTAAACCCTAAATACTTAACCCTAAACTTTAAATGCTAAACACTAAAATTGACCTTAAATCCTAAACCCAAAACCTACTACACTAAACCTACAACCCTAAACCCTAAATCATAAACCCTAAAAAACCCCCAACCCTAAATCCTAAACCTAAACCCTAACCCAGAACCCTAAACCCTGAAAGCATAAACCCTAAACCCTCAACCCTAAACCTTAAACCCTAAACTTAAAAATAAAAAAATAAAACCTAAACCTAAAAAAGAAAATAAAAATAAAACTAAACTAAAAAATAAACCTAAACCTAAACCCAAAAAATAAAATAAAATAAATAAACCTAAAATTAATAAACTAAACTAAATAAAAATAAAATAAAAAAAATAAAATGAACTAAAATAAATAAAAAAGAAACTAAATAAACTAAATAATCCTAAACTTACCAGTTTACTTTATTTAAAAAAACAAATAAAAGAAACCCTAAACCCTAAACCCTAAATCCTAACCCCTAAACCCTTAAACCCTAAACCCCAAACCCTAAACCCTAAACCCTTAAACCCTAAACCCTAAACCCTAAACCTTTAAACCCTAAACCCTAAACCCTAAACCTGAAACCCTAAACATTAGAAATCTAAAAACCTAAATTTAAACTAAATAAAACCTTTAAATAAAATAAATAAATAAACCTAAACCTAAATGAAATAAAAAATAAAATAAAACTAAAACCTAAACTAAAATCTAAACCTAATCCTAAAGCTAAAAATAAAATAAAATAAAAAATCAAAGGTAAACTAACATTAAATAAATAAAAACCTAAACTAAACTAAAAAAAATAAAATAAACCTAAAAATAAAAAACCTAAATAAAATAAAAAACTAAATGTAAAATAAAAATAAAATAAACCTAAAATAAAATAAAATAAAAACTAAATAAAAACCTAAACCTAAATAAAAATCCTAAGATAAATAAAAAATAAAGCACAAACTATAAACTAAAACTAAAAACTAAACCTAAAATAAAAATAAAATAAACAAAATAAAATAAATCTAAACATAAACTAAAATAAACTAAACTAAAGTAAATAAAACTTAAACCTAAACCTAAAATAAATGAAACCCAAACTAATTTTATCTACCACCAGGGCTACTCCAACCTTTTTCGAACATACACATTTTGCATTTTATCTCTAAGAGTCAAGGCACTAATCCACCTCAGCATCCTCATCTCTACAACACTTAACTTAGTCTCATGCTTCTCCTTTATTGGCCAACATTCTGCACCATAAATCATTGCAAGTCTTACCACCATCTTATAAAATATTCCCTTAAGTTTAAGCGATACTTTTCTATCACACAATAGGCCAGATGCATTCCTCCACTTCAACAATCCAACTTGAATTCTACTAATAACCTCTCCATCTATTTCACCATCATTTTGAACAATAGAGCCTAAATATCTGAATCGCACATTCTTTTTAATGACTTGTTCACCTAATGTCACGACACCACCACTATACTTCTACAACTAAAATTACACTTCATAAATAAACTAAACTAAATAAAAATAAAAATAAAAAATAAATTAAACTAAAATAAATAAAATTAAACTAAATATACCTAAACCTACTAGTTTACTTAATTTAAAAAAATAATAAAAAATAAAAAACTCTAACCCTAAACCCTAAACCCTACCCTGAACCTACAACCCTAAACCGTAAACCCTAAACCCTAAACCCTAAATGCTAAGCCATAAACACTAAAACCCTAAACCCTAAACCCTAAAACATATAACCATAAACCCTAAACCTAAACCCTAAAAATCTAAAAACCTAAAAACTTAAACCTAAACTAAATAAAACTAAAAAAATAAAATAATGAAAAAAAACTTAAACCCAAATAAAATAAAATGCAAAACTAAAACCTAAACTTAAACCTTAACTTAAACCTAAATGTAAAATAAATTAAAATAAAAATTAAAATTAAACTAAAATAATTTAAATAAAAACCAAAATTAAATTAAAAAATAATATAAACCTAAATAAAATAAAAACTAAATGTAAAATAAAATTAAAATAAACCTAAAATAAAAACTAAATAAAAACCAAAACTTAAAAAATAAACCTAAAAATAAAACATGAAAATAAATAAAAAATATAACCTAAACTCTAAACTAAAAAAAACCTAAACCTATAATAAACAAAATAAAATCAACCTAAACCTAAACAAAAATAAACTAAACTAAAATAGATAAAACCTAAACTTAAACCTAAATTAAACTAATTCTAAACCCTAAACTAAATAAAAAAATTAAAATTAAAATAAATCTAAACCTAAACTTAAAAATAATACCTAAAAATAAACCTAAAAAAACCTAAAACATAAACCTAAAAAAACAAAATAAAAACCTAAACCTAAACCTAAAAAATAAAAAATAAAACCTAAACCTAAAAAATAAAATAAAAATAAAACATAACAAGAAATAAACATAAACATAAACCTAAACATAAAAAATAAACCTAATTAAAAAAATAAATTAAACAAAATAAATAAAAAATAAATTAAATAAACTAAATAAACCTAACCTACCAGTTTACTTAATTATTTTTTAAAAAAACCATAAGCCTTAAATCGTAAACCCTAAACCCTAAACCCCAAACCCTAAACCTTCAACCTTAAACCCTAAATCCTAAACCCTAAACCCTAGACCCTAAACCTTAAAAAACTCTAATACCTAAACCCTAAACCATAAACTAACCCTAAAGCCTAAAGCCTAAAACCTAAACCCTAAACCCTAACCCCTAAACCCAAAACCTTAAACCCTAACCTTAACCAAAAACCCTAAACCCTAAAAATCTATACCCTAAAACCCTAAACCTTAAACTAACCCTAAACCCTAAACTGAATCCAAACACTAAAAACCCTAAAACTTTAAGCCTAAATCCTAAACCCTAAAGTAACCCTAAATCCTAAAAACATAAAAACCTAAACCTAAACTAAATAAAACCTAGAAATAAGATAAATAAAAAAATCCTATAACTATATAAAATTAAAATAAAATAAAATAAAATTCTAAACTAAAACCTAAACCTAAACCTAAAAATAAAATAAAATAAAATCTAAAAATAAATTAAACTTAAAATAAAATAAAATAAAAACTAAATAAAAACCTAAACCTTAAAATAAACCAAAAAACTAAACCTAAAAATAAATAAAAAATAAAACCTAAATCTTAAACTAAAAATAAAAACCTAAACCTAAAATAAAAAAAATCAAATAGATAAAATAAAATATACCTAAACCTAAAATAAAATAAATAAAACCTAAATCTAAAACTAAACCTTACCAAATAAAATAAAATAAATTTAAAATAAACCTAAACCTAAACTAAAAAGTAAAACCTAAAACCTAAACCTAAAAATAAAAAATAAAACCTAAGCCTAAAAAATTAAATAAAAATAAAATTCAACTAAAAATTAAACCTAAACCTAAAAAAAACTAAAATAAAAACCTAAACTAAAATATATAAACCTAAAATAAATAAGCTAAATTAAATAAAAATAATAAATATAAAATAAACTCAAATAAATAAAATATAATCTAAAAAAGTAAATAAACCTAAACCTACCGATTTATTTAGTTTAAAAAAACAAAAACCCTAAATCCTAAACCCTAAACCCTAAACAAAAACCCTAAACCATAAACCCTAAACCCTAAACCTTAAAACCCTAAAGCCTAAAGCTTAAACCTTAAACCCTAAACCCCAAAACCTATAAACGTAAATCCTAAACCCTAAACTAACGCTAAACCCTTAACCCTAGACTAACCCTATACCCTAAACTAACCCTAAACCCTAAGAATGGGAAGAACCTTGATGGCAGGAACTTCACCATCAACTAGGCTCAATCTAGTTCTAGTGGTGGAGGAGAAGGCGGAGGCAGTGGTTATCATACTGGTGGTGGGGGATCTGGAGGTGCTAGTGGATATGGAGGTGGTGGTAAGAGCAGTGGTGGTTATGGAGGTGGGAGGAGCGTTGGAGGTTCCAATCATGGTTGTGGAGGGATAGATCACATATATGATGGAGGATTCCACTACTCGAGAGGTAGGGGTGGTTCTGATGGTAACTGGAGAAACTGAAGTATGACAGCTCTGTTCTATTGCTTATGGAATTGTGTCTTTATAGTAGAGATGGTTCTACTTATGTAGGGTTTTTAATTTGCTCTATGGATGCTCATTTTTTATCTATCCCGTTGCTTGTGTCTTAGAAAACTTGAGGTGCTACTTGGTTGATGAAATTAAAAAGAAAAAATATTGAATCTAAATTTTCTCTATGTTAAAAAAAATCCTTAAACCCTAAACCCTAAACCCTAAACCAAAACATAAATCCTAAACCTAAAGCCTAAAGCTTAAACTCTAAACCCTAAACCCTAAACCCTAAACCATACAATCCCAAAACCCTAAACCCTAAACCCTAAACCCTAAACCATAAACATTAAACCCTAAATCCTAAACCCTAAACCTTAAACCCTAAACCATAAACCCTAAACCCTAAATTCTAAACCCTAAAACTCTAAATCCTAAACCTTAAAACCTACAACCTTAAATCAGAAACTAAACTCTCTACTAAACCCTAAACCCTAAACTAACCTTAAACCTTAACCCTATACTAACCCTAAACTAAATTGTAAACCCTAATCATAAAACTTTGAATAAAGATGTCATGAGTATATCTAAAGAATGACCTAATCCTAACATAGTTATGGTAGCTAAAGAAAATGTCTTCAAGAGACTTTCCTTGCTATTAGAGATTTGAATACCCTAAACCCTAACCCTAAATCATATTATAATATCATATATTATAAAGATCATATATTTTGAGCATGCAATGAGGTTTTTTTTGGATGTTATAAGATGTTTTGAAATGTTTTAGTATATTATGGTATTGTGCCCTATAGTCTATATTAATATAAATCATAAAAATATTGATTTAATAAATTAGATGATGAAATTTGTAAAATTTGAGGTGGGAATTAGGTTGTAGTACAAAAGATGTGTTGCCAGTTGTAGTCTAAAAAGTAATATTTTATGTACAAAATAAACATTATATATTGTAGCATAGTATAGCATCATATATCATAATATATTATTCTGTGCATTTTAATTTCTTTCAGTATTTTACAATCATGCAGTCGAGCTTACACTAGCATTATTTTAAAAAAAATGTTGATTTAGACTTTAAAATAGTGGAATTTGGAAAAATTCATATTAGGTAGAGTATGGCATCTTAATGTGTTATTTTAATTTAAAATATGTAAGTGATATGATTAAAATATATAGTTTTTTATTGTTTAGACTAGATTTATGATTTTTTATCTTAAGCAAACCCTCATGATGTGATATAAAATGTAATATAATATAATATGATATAGTGTATTATAATATAAGATGCCATAACATAGTGTAGCATCATGCATTGTAGCATACTATTGTGTATTACTACTTATTATTTAGCATATTTTAGTTTGTTATAGTATGATGTAGTAGAGCTTTTACTGGTGTAATTCATAAAAATATAGTTTTATAGGCTAAGATGATGGGATTTGGCCAAATTGAAGGTAAGCTTTAGGGAACATCATTGGGGGTGTGCTATGGTGTGTCATTTAATCAAAAGAATGGAATTTTGCATCCAAAATAAATGTTCATTTTTCAACCAAATTTTATATATTTTTTGCTTAAAGTGATTCATTTTAAGATGCAATGTAAGATAATATATTATATGAAAGCATATTAAAATATAATGTACATAACAATATAACTTTAAATATATATGAATGTGGTTGTTTGTTACTAAATGTTATTGTACATTTTAGTATGTTTTACTTTTGTTATAATACATTGGGTCAAAACTCACAAAAATGTTAATTTGAAAGTTGAGATAGAGGAATTTGGCCAAATTCATGGCACACACCAAGAAGCAACACCATGATTATGCTATTTTGTACCATTTCTAGTAAAAAATAAATAACAATTTTACATCCAAAATGAACATTATTCATATTTTGAGAAAATTTTGGTATTTGTTCCTTTTAAGTGATTCTAATGAGGTGTAATGTTAGACAATATATTATATTATAGAAATTTATAATATAACATCATATATTATAATATAATATAGTGTGTTAACTCACACTATAATATTTTTAGCATGATATTGTATAGTTTGTTTGAGATTGCACCATCAAAATCCTAAAATGTTGATGATGTAATTTGAATGAATACATTATTAAGCTTTTGGTTGAAGTATTAAAGGTGTGCATAAGAGAAGAAACAAGATTTCATGAGAATTCCATGTCAAGGACATGGAGGAGATCTAGGGGATCACACATGCATTGGACATGACATGGGAGGGTCTATGTGGCATAGAAGAAGAAAATTTGTTGGGGATAAGTTTTGAATTTGATTTGATTACATGATTTATGGAAAAAATCTCTTCTTGGGTTAAGAATCTATAATCCACTGGGATTAAGATCGAATTGACTTTAATTTGTTTTGTTTTAATTCATGGAGGCATCTCATGAGATATAGTTCGGATGATGTATATGAACCTTCCACTAGGGAAGTAGGTTTGCTATCCGCTAGATTATTTGAGTTTGATTTCATAGATTTTTTGGGGATATATCCACTGGGAATAAGAGTTTGATAAATTTAGACTCTACTGGAGTTGTTTTAATTTGGCACTGGGAGGTTAGTTTTGAATTTAATCTTTTTATTAACTTATATATGAGGGGCTCCACTTGGGAGAAGGGTGTGATTTAACTCCGGGAAAATTAGATTTAATTTAACTGAGTTAATGTATGGACCCTATGGTGTGATGAACCCATTGAGAATGGGCTATATCATGACATACTTTTACAAATCCAAAGGGATAGTCTTATCGTGTGAGTTATCCAACTTAAGGTGTTGCCTTGGTGCAATGCTAGAAGAGGGACTTACAAATTCCAAAGCAAGGAATAACCAATGGGGTGACCTGTTGGATGCACAATAAATCAAACCTGACCTAGGGCAACTATTGAGTGAATGCCACTGAGGACTTATGTCAACTCAAAAGTAGTCAAGATTATGTGATTTGATATTATTTGTTTGGTTTAGTTTGATTTCAAATTGTGGGCATATCAATTGGGGATGTGAGCTTGATCAAATTTGATAAATTTATGGATTATGGACCATGGGATGATTGACCCACTAAGGGCTATATCGGACTTGTATTATCTCGATTTACAAATCCAAAGGGATAGTCTACTGGCTGTGGTGTAGAGCTAGCCAACCTAAGGGATTACCTTCGTGCAATGGTTATGCAAGTAGGAAAAAGGCATAGCATACTTACATCTTTAAAGGAACAACAATGGGGTGACCTGGATTAGCACAACAAAGCCAACTGATTATTGAGTGAATGTCGTTGGGGACTAATATCAACTGAAGAGTAGTTAGGCAACTTTTATTGGGAGTTTTGCTGACACTACCCTAAAGATAGGATGTCTGCTTGGAAAATGGTACCGCTAAGGGTGTCCTCCTATTCCACAAGTGAATATATATATTTTTTTATATGTTTATGTGGACCCTATTGGTGTGCGAGGGACCACAGAATGGACTATGTCGCATGACTATAAATTTACTAAACCAAGGGAGAATCTACACATCCATGGGACGGATTTTCCAACCAAAGGGGTGGATAAAGGTGATTGTCCAACTGATAGTAACCCGTGTAGTGTCTAAATGGGGTAAAGGACATGATCCATATATAATGCCCATAGGGGAGGTGCTACTACGGGCATTATCCTGAGTCCTGGAAAAGAAAGCTTGTAGGTGTATAGTGGCCAACTCAATGAGAAAGTGTAGTAGACTTACAACTACCATGAGTGGTATATCCTAAAGAGAGAGAACCAACTAACTTAAGGTGTATCCATCACCATAAGTGGTGTCTCCATTAGCATTGTGAGAACCAACCAACCTAAGGTGCCCTTCGATGTGCAATGATCAATCTGGAAAGAAAGCATGTATGCTCACAATTTTCCAAGTGGAATTGATCATCGAGATAGTTTATTATCGATGGGACGATACTATCTAACCTAGCGACTACTAATCGGAGTCTGAGGAAGGACCGACGAAAAAGCCCAAGAGGGAAGGAGCCACCAAGGGACTTATCCTAAACCTTAAATATACTCAAACCAATCAATGCACGAAGGCTAATCCATGAAGAAAGCATAGTAGACTCACATCCTCTTAAATGAAGCCAACATGAGGTAGCTTACTACCATTGTAAGGCCGCCAAACTAACGGGCCATGTGCGGCCAAGTAAGGAAGAAAAGTGTAGACTTACATCCTCAAAGCAAGAATACCAGGTGGTACACTAGTAGGGTAGACATCGCACCTAAAGTACTAAGTGAGTGTCACGCATTATCTCAACTGAGTATACCAAGATAAGAGATATGTGTTTAATTTATATGTTTGTGTGTAGTTAGTATTTGTGTTATGATTATGAAGAATAGTACATCACTTAGGTTCCTTACACCTACCCTAAACACATCATGGCAGATTTGCAAACAAGAATTCTTTCAAGATGTAAGAGATTGAATTAGAAATGGAATTTTCATTTATGATAATTATTTTCAAACATAATTTATAATATTTCTTTAAGTAGAGCCTATTGATTAGAAGCATTGTTATCTCTTATGATTAATAAGTCGATAAGATCCTCAGGTAGTTTTGTCTACGTGAAAAGGGCCTTTTCAAGTGAGTTCAAACTTGCCTCCCACCCTACGTTAAGCAACAATCAGTCTCCATTGAACTAAAATAAGCTCTTCTACTTGAAAAGCTCTAGGACTGACAAACTTGTTGTGAGCTTTAATCATTTTAGCTTTGTACAACTCAATATTTTGGCATGCCCGCAGGTATCTCTCCTCCAAACCTTTGAGCTCTTCTAACTATAACTTAGTGTTCTGCTCTGTTGTGATCTTTCTACCTACAACTATCCTTAGTGATGAGAGTCAAACTTCTAATGGTAGAATGGCTTCGGACCCATACACTATGGAGAAAGGAGTGACGAGTTGGAGTTCTATATGTGAGGCCCATAAAGCTTCAACTAACTTCTCATGCCACTATCGATTATTATTGTCGAGTGTCTTATTCAATATTTGGATGAGAGTTTTGTTGAAGGCTTATGGTAAGTTATTTGTCGATGGTAGAATATCTCCAATCTATGCTATCTCCAGAAAAGTTGTTGATCTTAGTGCTCTTGAATGCTGTGCCATTATTAGATATAATTCATCGAGACACTCTGAACCTATATACAATATGGTTCCTAAAAAACTAAAGCGCATGTTGAGCTGTGACCTCTTTGAGCAGAATTGTCTTTAGCCATTTGGAAAAGTAAATAATAGCTAAGATGAATTGATGACCCTTAGAAGAATGAGGATCAATTGGAGCCACTATGTCGCATTCAACACTTGAATGGCCATAAGGCCAATGTAGGATGTAGAATGTTGGGTGGTTAGGGACCACACCATGTATTTGACATTGGTGGCATCACCTAGCCATATCCATGCAATCTTTGATCATCGCGGCCAATAGTATCCCCTCTTGATCTTGGCTTTCATCTTGGACCGATTCGGCTCCACATAATCCGAGTGTACGGTCAGATCTTATAGGCTTCATGCTTTTCAAAAAACATAATCACTTATGATCAAAATACCACAAGACAAGACACCATGGACAAGAGCGTAGGAAAGTGCTCTTTGCTTCATCTAATGGGCTCGGGACTTCTCTTGAGGTAATTTTCCTTTATTTATGTAATCCATGAATGGTTTCTTCCAATCTAACTCGTCATCCTTCTTGGCAATGGCAACCTCCCCTTCAAGAGAGTACTTTTTGATGAGTTTAATACCAAAAAAAGATAAGACTTGTTTATTTTGGACATTTATTGATATGGACTCATCCTCCGGACATTCTAACTCTTTAGCAAGATTGGCTAAAGCATACGCTACGGTGTTCTCTCCTCGAGGAATCTTATAAATGTTAACCTCTAGAATTTGGGCTAATAAGTACATGGTGCGTGTTGTGATGGAACTTGGGCTTTATAACCTTATAGGCCCAGATTTGGTTGATAACTAAAGAATCCTCAAGATGTTGATGATCCGATGCTTAGAGTAATGGCTAACTCTAGATCGACAATCAAAGCCTCATATTTGGCTTCATTGTTGGTGCAAAGATTAGATAGATGATATGAGATTCTCATCACATCATAGTCTGGAGTTAAGAGAACTATTCCTACCCTTGCTTTTTCTGGAATAATAGATTGTGGTTCTTCTCCTCTTTGAGATAAAGCCACACCATCAAAGTACATCTCCCAATAATGAATGCTACTATCCCCTAAGTTCATGATTTGTTCATTAAATATCATCACTAAGCGAGAGTCAGAAGTGGGTGTGCTAAGAAATCCTAGCAATTATCGTTTCACTGCATAGAGTGGTTGTGAAGGTAATGTCAAACTGTGAGAGGATCATGGACCATGGTGCCAACCGTTTGGATAGCATCAGTGACATGAGATATTGTATTGGATTGATCTTAGAGATTAATCACCATGAGGAAGCATGTAGTGTAGCTTTTGGGATGCAAAGATTAAAGCTAGGCAATGCTTCAATGTGATAATTAGTTCCAGGGATTAGATGACAACTAAAGTAGTAGAGTGCATTTTCCTTCCCTTCATCATTGGCTTTGGCCAACAAAGCACCAAGTGAGTCATCTAACATAGCAGTGTAAAGTATTAGCAGCTTGCTTAGGATGAGGGCAGTTAGAACTGGTGGCATCATCAGGTAATGCTTAATGTCTTCGAAGGCATGCTCACATTTGTCATCCCACTTGAACTTGGCATCATTTTTGACAAGTGCTGCGAATGGATGACATCTTCTCGATAAGTTGGATATAAAGCATCTTAGAAATGCATACCTAGAGTAATTTGAGTTGAGTTAAACTTTTAGGGGTGGAATTTCTAATATTTCCTTGATCTTCTTCAGATCGATTTCGATTCCCTGGTGTCAGACAACAAACCCAAGGAATTTTCCTGAAGCTACTTTGAATGCACACTTCAGGGGGGTCATTTTGAGGTTATATTATATTAAATGTTTGAAAACTACTCTCAAGTCAAAGAGATGGACTTTATTTTCTTTTTGACCACGAGATCATCGACATAGCACTGACTTGATGATGAATGAGTTTGTCAAGAGAAGTAGCTCACCATATGAGGCATCCCATTTTAAAGGCTGAAAGGCATGACCTTATAGCAATAGATTGATTGGGGCCAACTTTATATGGTTATATCTAGATGAGCCATCCATGAAAGAGAAGACTGCATGAGATGAGATAATGTTCACCATCAACTTTGAGATTGGTAATGGAATTCATCTTTTGGACATGCCTTATTTAAATCTCTAAAATCGACGCATATGTGAATTTGGCCATTATTTTTCTTAACTGAAAATAAATAAATAAATAAAAACCTAAACTAAACTAAAAAAATAAAAACCTAAATAAAATAAAAACTAAACCTAAAATAAAAATAAAATAAACCTAAAATAAAATAAAATAAAAATTAAATAAAAACTTAAACCTAAAAAATTAACCAAAAAATAAAACCTAAAAAATAAAATAAAATTAAAACTAAACCCTAAACTAAAAAACTCTTAAACTTAAAATAAAAATAAAATAAACAAAATAAAATGAAACTAAGCCTAAACTAAAATAAATTATACTAAAATAAATAAAACCTAAACCTAAACCTTGAAAAAAAATAAACCTAAACCTAAACCCAAATAAATAAAATAAAATAAACTAAAATTAAAACTAAACCTAAACTAAAAAATATAACCTAAAAATAAACATAAAATAAAAACCTAAAACCTAAACTAAAAAAATATAATAAAAACTTAAACCTAAACCTAAAAATAAAAAATAAAACCTAAACCCAAAAAATAAAATAAAAATAAAATTCCACTAAAAAATAAACCTAAACCTAAAAAATAAACTAAAATAGAAAACATAAACTAAATTAAATGAACCTAAAATAAATAAACTAAACTAAATAAAAATAAAAATAAACCTAAATAAAAATAAAAAATAAAATAACCTAAAATAAATTACAAATAAGATAAATAAACTAATTAAATAAAAACTAAACCTTAAACCAAAAAAACCTAAACCCAAAATCCTAAACCTTAAACCCTCAACCCTAAACCCTAAACCTACAACCCTATACCCTAAAACCCTAAACATTAAACCGTAAACCCTAAACCGTAAACCCAAAACTCTAAACCCTAAATCCTAAAAACCTAAACCCTAAACCCCAAACTCTAAACCCTAAAACCCTAAACCCTAAACCCTAAACCCTAAACCCTAAACCCTAAAACCTACAACCATAAACCTTAAACCCCAAACCCAAAACCCAAAACCCTAAACTAACCTTAAACCCTAAACCCTAAACTAACCCTGAACCCTAAACTCTAAACTAAACTGAACCCTAACCTTAAACCCTAAACCCTTGACTAGAGCCTAAACCCCAAACCCTAAAACTCTAAACCCTAAACCCTAAACTCTAAAAATACTAAACCGAAAGCCTAAACCCTAAACCCTAAACAAACCTAAATCCCTAAACCCTAAACCCTAAAGACTAAACCTGAACACTAAACCCTAAACCCTACACCGTAAAGAACTAAACATAAACTAAATAAAACTTAAAAATAAGATAACTTTAAAAACCTAAACCTAAATAAAATAAAATAAAAAAATAAAACCTAAACTAAACCCTAAATCTATACGTAAAAATAAAATAAATTAAAAAACCCTAAATAAAATGAATTAAAAAAAATAAAAACCTAAAGTTAAACCTAAACCTAAAAATAAAATAAAATAAAAAACTAAAATAAACTAAAATAAAATAAATAAAAAGCTAAACTAAACTAATAAATAAAAAACCCAAATAAAATAAAAACTAAAAATAAAATAAACCTAAAATAAAATAAAATAAAAACTACATAAAAACCTAAACCAAAAATATAAACTTAAAAATAAAACCTGAAAGTAAATAAAAAAAAAAGCCTAAACCCTAAACTAAAAAAAACCTAAACCTAAATAAGAATAAAATAAATAAAATAAAACAAACCTAAACCTAAATTAAAACTAAATAAACTAAAAATAAACTAAATCCAAACCTAAACCTAAACCAAATAAAATAAAATAAACTAAAAATAAACCTAAACCTAAACTAAAAAAAAATAAAAACCTAAAAATAAACCTAAAAAAAAAATAAAATAAAAAAACCTAAAATAAAAATATAAAAAGTAAAACTCAACTAAAAATAAACCTAAAACTAAAAAATAAATAAAAAATAAACCTAAACTAAAATAAATCTTAAATAATTAAACTAAGCTAAATAAAAATTAAAAATAAATTTAAATAAAAATTAAAAATAAATTAAACTAATATAATTAAAAAATAAACAAAATAAACTTAAACCTACTAGTTTACTTAATTTTAAAAAAACACTAAACCCTTATCCCTAATCCCTAAACTATAAAACTAACCCTAAACCCTAAAACTCTAAACCCTAAACCCTAACCCTAACCTAAAACCTATAAATTCTAAATTATCTCAACACTTCCAAACCCCAAACCCCCTAAACCCTAAACCCTAAAGTTTAAATACCATAAAGCCTAAACATTAAACGTTAAACCTTGAACCCTGAACCCTAAACCCAAAAACCATAAATCATATAACCCTAAATCCTAAACCATAAAGACCTAAAAACTTAAACCTAAACTAAATAAAACCTAAAAATAAAATAAATAAAAAACTTAGAACTAAATAAAATAAAATAATAAAATAAAATAAAATAAAATAAAAATCAAAACTAAAACCTAAAGCTAAAGCTAAACATAAAAATAAAATAAAATAAACTAACAAAAATAAAATAAATAAAAACCTAAATAAACTAAAAAATAAAATAAACCTAAGATTAAAAAACCTAAATAAAATAAAACTAAACATAAAATAAAATTAAAATAAAACTAAAATAAATTAAATAAAAAATAAAAAACCTAAACTAAAAAATAAATCTTAAAATACAACCTAAAACTAAATAAAAAATAAAACTTAAACCCTAAATGAAAAAAAATAAACATAAACCTACAAAAAAATAAACATAATAAAATAAACCTAAGCATAAATTAAAATAAACTAAACTAAAATAAATAAAACCTAAACCTAATCCTAAAATAAACTAAACATATACTTACACCAACACTTAATAAAATAAACTAAAATAAAAACCTAAAACTTAAACAAAATAAAATAAAATAAAAACCTATACCTATACCTAAAAATAAAAAAATAATACCTAAACTTAAAAAATAAAATAAAAATAAAACTCAACTAAAAAATAAAATTAAACCTAAACTTAAACCTTAAATATAAACTAAAATAAAAAACCTCAACTAAAATAAATAAACTAAACCAAATAAAAATAAAAAATAAACCTAAATAAAAAACACTAAAGTAAATAAAACATAAACTAAATAAACATGAACCTACCAATTTACTTAATTAAAAAAATTCCTAAACCAAACATTAAACTCTAAACTTACAGCCCTAAACCCTAAACCCTAAACACTAAAAAACCCTAAACCCTAACCCTAAATGCTAAACCCTAAATGCATAAACCCTAAAACCCTAAACCATAAACCCTAAACCCTAAACCCTAACCCTAACCCTAAACCATAAACCCTAAACTCCAAACCTTAAACCTGAACCTAAAGTAACTAAATAAATTAAAAAAATAAACCTAAACCCTAAAACCTAATAAACCTAAACCTAAACCCTAAGAATGTGCAAAATCTTGAGGGTATGAACATTGTCGTCAACTAGGCTCAATCTAGATCTGGTGGTTTAGGCGAAGGCAGAGGTGGTGGTTATCGTAATGGTTGTGGGAGATCTGGAGAAGCTAGTTGATATTGAGGAGGTGGTCAGAGCAGTGGTGGTTATGGAGGTGGGAGGAGCGATGGTGGTGGCGGAGGGAGAGATCTGGGATATGATTGTGGATCTCACTACTCGAGAGGCCGGGATAGTTCTGATGGGAAATGGAGAAATTAAAGAATGGTTGATTCGATCTCTATGGAACTATTTTTTAAAGTAGATAGTTCTAGTTATCTAGGTATTTTATTTACTATGCTGCTAACTTTTATCTATGTCGCCGCTAACTTGGTGTGTTACTTGGTTGAAAAATCAAAAATAAGAAATATTGAATATGAATTTGTTCTCGTTAAAAAATCAAAATCCTTAAATGCTAAACTAAAACCTAAAGTCTAAACCCTAAATCGTAAACCCTAAACCCTAAAAAGCTCTAAACCTTAAACTCTATACTAACCTTAAACCCTAAACCCTAAATTGTAAATCCTAAACCCTAATTGCTAAATCCTAACCCTAACCCTAAACCCTAAACCTTAAACACTAAACCCTAAAACCCTAAATCCTAAACCATAAACTAATCGTAAATTGTAAAAACCCTAATCCCTAAATCTCAAACCTTAAGCCCTAAACTAGCCCTAAACCTAACCCTAAACCCCCCAAACCCTAAATCCTAAACACTAAACCCTAAACCCTAAACCTTAAACCCAAACCCTAAAATCTAAACCATAAAACCCTAAACCCTAAAACCTTAGACCCTAAACCCTAAACCCTAAACCCTAAAAACCTAAACCTAAACTAAATAAAATCTAAAATGAAAATAAATAAGAAAACCTAAACCTAAATAAAATAAAAAAATAAAATAAACTAAAACCTAAACTTAAACCTAAAAATAAAATAAAATAACTAATAAAAATAAATTAAAATAAAATAAATAAAACCTAAACTAAGCTAAAATGAAAACCTAAGAATAAAACCAAAATAAATAAAAAATAAACGTAAAATAAAAATAAAATAATACAAAAATAAAATAAATATAAAACTAAATAAAAACCAATACCCAAAAAATATACCTAAAAATAAACAAAAAATAAAACCTAAACCCAAAATGAAAAATAAAATCTAAACCTAAAGTAAATAAAAATAAAAAAATAAACCAAAACCTAAAAAAATAAACTAAACTAAAATAAATAAAACCTAAACCTAAACCCTATACTAGATAAAATAAAATGAACAAAAGTATACCTAACCTAAAATAAAAAAAATAAAACCTAAAATAAACCTAAAATTAAACATAAAACATAAACCTAAGAAAATAAAATAAATCTAAACCTAAAATTTAAAATAGAAAATAAAACATAAACTTAAATAAAAATAAAAATAAAACTAAAATAAAAAATAAATAGAAACCTAAACCTAAACCAAAAAAATTAACTAAATTAAAAAACCTAAACTAAAATAAATAAACCTAAAAGAATTAAACTAAACTAAATAAAAAAAATTGAAATAAAAGTAAAAAAATAAAATAAACTAAAATAAATAAAAATTAAACTAAATAATCCTACACTCCGCTTACTTTTTATAAAACTAAACTAAAACCCCTAAACCCTAAACCCTGAACCCTAAACCCTAAACCCAAAAAGCCCTAAACCCTAAACCATAAGCTAACCCTAAACCCTAAACCCTAAACCCTAAAACACCCTAAACCCTAAACTCTAAACTAACCATAAACCCTAAACCCTAAACCCTAACCCTAACTCTAAACCCTAAAACACTAAATTCTAAACACTAAACTAACCCTAAACCCTAAACCAAGTTTTAAACTTAAAACCTAAAGTTATAAACCTAAACTAACCCTAAACTTAAACCAAACCTTAAACCCTAAAGCTAAACCTTAAGATCAAAATCTAACCCTAAAATCCTAAACCCTAAAGCATAAACCCTAAACCTAAACCCTAATTAAACCCTAAATTAAACACTAAACTTAAACCCTAAACCTTACAACTCCTAAACCCTAAAGTAAACCTAACCCTAAAACTACAACCCTAAACCTAAACCTACCTCAAAACCTTAAACCCTAAACCCTAAACCTAAGCTAAACCATAAACCTCAAACACTAATCTTAAAGCTAAACACTAAACTCTAAACCTATTAAAACCCTAAACCCTAAATCGTAAAACCTTAAACATGAAAACCCTAAACCCTAAACTATAACCCTAAACCCTAAACCCTAAAAGCATAAATCCTAAAACTCTAAACCCTAAAAACTAAACCCTAAACCCTAAAACTAAACCTAAACCTAAAGTAACTAAAGAAATTAAAAAATAAACCTAAACCCTAAGAATGGGCAGAACCTTGTTCGCAGGAACATCACTATCAACCAGGCTCGATCTAGATCTGGCAGTGGAGGTGAAGGCAGAGGTGGCGATTATCGTAGTGGTGGTGGGGGATCTAGAGGTGTTGGTGGATATGAAGGTTGTGTTCGTGGTGGTTATGGTTATGAAGGCTTAAGGAGCAACATAAAGCACAACCATGATGGTGAGGAGAGATCGGGATATGATGGCGATCCGCTACTGAGAGTCAAGTGGTTCTAATGGGAACTAGAGAAGCTGAAGAATGGTTGATTTGATCCGCTTTCATGGAGTGTCTTTCTGTAGAGCGACTCTAGTTATCTAAGGTTTTAATTTGCTCTATGCGTGCTCATTTTTTATCTATCTTGTCGCTTGTATCTTAGAAAACATGGTGTATTACTTGGTTGATGAAATCAAAAAGAAGAAATGTTGAATTTGAATTTATTCTCTCTTAAAAAAGAAACATAAATCCTAAACACTAAACTAAAACCTGAACTTTAGACCTAAAACCTAAATTCTAAACCATAAACTTTATAAACCCTAAACCTTAAACCCTAAACCCTAAACCCTAAATCCTAAAACCCTAAACCTTAAAACCTAAACCCTAAGCCCTTAACCCTAAACCCTAAATCCTTAACCCCAAACCCTAAACCCTAAACCATAAACCCTAAACCCTAAACCCTAAACCTTAAACCCTAAAAAGCTAAAAACCTAAACCTAAACTAAATAAAACATAAAAATAAAATAAATAAAAAAACCTAAATAAAAAAAAAAGCATAAACTCAAACTTAAACCTAAACCTAAAAAGAAAATAATATAAAAAATTCAAACTAAACAAAAATAAATTAAATAAAAACCTAAACTAAAACAAAAATAAAAAACATAAATAAAATAAAACTTAAACCTTAAATAAACATAAAATAAAGCAAAAATTAAATAAAATAAAACTAGAAAAACCTAAACCAAAAAAATAAAACATAAAAATAAAACATAAAAATAAATAAAAATAAAACCTCAACCCTAAACTTAAAAAAAAACTTAAACCTAAAATAAAATAAAATAAACCTAAACCTTAACTAAAATAAACTAAACTAAATTAAATAAAACCTAAACTTAAACCTATAATAAACTAAACCTAAAGCTAAACCTAAACCTTAAATAAAATAAAATAAACTAAAAATAAACCTAAATCTAAACTAAAAAATAAAACCTAAAAATAAACTTAAAATAAAAACCTAAAACCAAAACCTAAAAAAATAAAATAAAAACTTAAACCTAAACCTAAAAATAAGAAATAAAACCTAAACCTAAAAAATAAAACTAAAGAAAAAAATAAACCTAAACATAAACCTAAAAAATAAACTAAAATAAAAAACCTAAACTAAAATAAATAAACCTAAAATAAATAAATTAAACTAAATAAAATAAATTAAATTAAATACATTAAAATAAATAAAAATAAATAAATAAACTAAATAAACTAAGGAAACATAAACCTTCGAGTTTGCTTAATTTAAAATAAAAAATTAAAAAATTTAAAAAATAGAAAAAGAAAACCCTAACCCTAAAACTAACCCTAAACCTACAACCCTAAACCTTAAACCCTAAACCCTAAACCTTAAACCCTAAACCCTAAATAAACCCTAAACCCTAAATCTTAAACCCCAAACCCTAAAACCCTAAACCCTAAACCCAAAAAATCTACCCTAAACCCTAAACCCAAAAAATCTAAAAACCTATACCTAAACTAAATAAAAACTGAAAATAAATTAAATAAGAAAACCTAAACATAAATAAAATAAAATAAATTGAAAACACAAAATAAAAGCTAAACCCAAACCTAAACCTAAACTTAAAAGTAAAATAAGATAAAAAATAAAAACTAGTTTAAAATAAAATTAATAAAAACCTAATCTAAACTAAAAAAATAAAATAAACCTAAAAAATAAAAAACTAAATAAAATAAAATCAAAATGTAAAATAAAATAAAATAAACCTAAGATAAAATAAAAAAACTAAATAAAAACCTAAACCTAAAAAATAATATGAAAAAGTAAATTAGAAATAAAACCTAAATCTTAAACAAAAAAATAAAACCTAAACTTAAAATAAATAAAATAAAATAAACCTTAACCTAAACTAAAATCAACTAAACTAAAATAAATAAAACTTAAACCTAAGCCTAAAACAAACTAAACCTAAACCATAATCTAAATAAAATAAAATAAACTAAAAAATAAAACTTAAAAATAAACCTAAAATAAAAACATAAAACCTAAACCTAAAAAAATAAAATAAAAAACTAAACCAAAACCTAAAAATAAAAAGTAAATCCTAAACTTAAAAAATAAAATAAAAATAAAACAAAACTAAAAAATAAGCATAAACCTAAACCTAATCTTAAAAAATAAACTAAAATGAAAAACCTAAACTAAAATAAATAAACTAAACTATAATAGATTAAAAATAAAAAAAATAAAATAAAAAAATAAACTAAAATAAAAAAATAAACTTAATAAACTAGATAAACCTAAACCTACCAATTTACTTAATTAAAAAAAAACCCTAATCCTAAACCCTAAACCTAAACCCTAAACCCTAAACCCTAAACTAACCCTACAACCCTAAACCTACAACCATAAGAAACCCAAAACCCTAAGCCCTAAACTAACCCTAAATCCAAAATGCTAAACTCAAACCCCTGACCCTAACCATAAACCCTAAATCCTAAACTAACCTTAAACCCTAAACTTTAAATAATGAACCCTCGAAACCATAAAGCCTAAAGCCTAAACACTAAACCATAAACCCTAAACCCTAAACCTTAACCCCAAACCCTAAACCCTAAAACCCTAAACCCTAAACCCTAAACCTTAAACATTAAAACCTCAAAACCTAAACCTAAACTAAATAAAACCTAATAATAATATAAAGAAAAAACCTAAACCTAAATAAATTAAAAGAAATAGAATAAAATAAACCTAAAGTAAAACCTAAACCTAAATCTAAAAATAAAATAAAATAAAAAAAATAAACTAAAATAAAATAAATAAAAACCTAAACTAAACTAAAAAATAAAATAAACCTAATAATTAAAAACCAAAATAAAATAAAACTAAACATAAAGTAAAAAATTAAAATAAAAACTAAATAAAAACCTAAACAAAAAATAAACCTAAAATAAAACCTTAAAATAAAAAAATAAAACATAAACCATACTCTTAAAAAAACCTAAACTTAAAATAAAAAAATAAACAAAAAAATAAACTAAACCTAAACTAGAAACTAAACTAAAATTAAATCCTAAACCTAAACATAAAATAAACTAAACCTAAACCTAAACCAAAACCTAAACTAAATAAAACAAAATAAACTAAAGAAAAACATAAACTTAAACTAAAAAATAAAACCTTAAATAAACCTAATATAAAAGCCTAGAAACTAAAATTAAAAAAATAAAATAAAAACCTAAACCAAAACATAAAAATAAAACCTTAACCTAAAAATAAAATTAATATAAATCATAAATAGAAAATAAACCTAAACCTAAAAAATAAACTAAATAAAAAATCTAAACTAAAATAAATTGACCTAAAATAAGTAAACTTAATTAAATAAAAATAAAATTTAAAATAAACTCAAATAAATATAAAAATAAACTATAACAATAAATAAACCTAGACCTATTTGTTTACTTAATTTTTTTAAAAAAAACCCTAAACCCTAAACCTTAAGCTCTAAACCCTAAAACTAACCCTAAACCTACAACCCTAAACCTACAGCCCTATACCCTAAAATCCTAAAGTCATAAACCCTAAACCCTAAACACTATGCCCTAATCTAAACCTAAACTTAAACCTAAACTAAATAAAATAAAATAAACTAAAAAATAAACCTTATCCTAAACTAAAAAATTAAACCTAAAAATTAACCTAAAATAAAAATTTAAAATGTAAACCTAAAATAATTAAAACAAAACCTAAGCAAAAACCTAAAAATAAAAAATAAAATTGAAATGAAAAAATTAAAAAAAATAAAACTAAACTACAAAAACAAGCATAAACCTAAACTTAAACTAAACAATAAACTAAAATAAACAAACCTAAAATAAATAAACTAAACTAAATAAAAATAAAAAATAAAATAAATAAAAATTAAACTAAATAAACCTAAACCTACTGCTTGACTTAATATGGAAAAAACCTCATCCCTAACCCCTAAACCTTAAACCCTAAACACCAAATCCTAAACCCTAAACCTTAACCCCTAAACCTATAACCCTAAACCCTAAACCCTAAACCCTTAACCCTTAACCCTAAAAAACCCTAAACTAACCCTAAACCCTAAAAACCCTAAACCCTAAAGCATAAATCCCAAACCCTAAACCTTAAAGCCTATGGCCTAAATACTAATCCCTAAACACTAAACCCTAAACCCTAAACCCTACAAACCTAAACCCCCTAAAACCCTAAACCTTAAATCCAAAATCTTAAACCCTAAAACCTAAAAACCCAAAACCTTAAACCTAAACTAAATAAAACCTAATGATAAAATAAATAAAAAAACCTAAACATAAATAAAATAAAAACCTAAACTGAAAACTAAACCTAAACCTAAAAAAAAAAAAATAAAAAATAAACTAAAATAAAATAAATAAAAACCCAAACTAAATTATAAAATTAAAACTAATCATAAAATAAAAATAAGTAAACCTAACATAGAATAAAATAAAAACTTAAAAAAATCCAAATATAAAAAATAAACCAAAAAAATAAAACCTAAAAATAATTAGAAAATAAAACCTTAGCCTTAAATAAAAAAAACTTAAACCTAAAATAAAAATAAAATAAACAAAAGAAAATAAACCTAAACATAAACTACATTAAACTAAACTAAGATAAATAAAGCCTAAACCTAATCCTAAACTAAATATAATAAAATAAACTAAAATAAACCTAAACCAAACTAAAAATAAAATAAAACCTAAAAAATAAATTGAAAATAATAACCTAAAACCTAAACCTAAGAAAATAAAATAAAAATAAAACTCAACTAAAGCTAAACCTAAACCTAAAAAATAATCTAAAATAAAATTCTTAAAGTAAAATAAATAAACCTAAAAAAAATAAACTAAACTAAATAAAAATAAAATATAAACCTTAGTAAAAAGAAAAAAGAAAATAAGCTCAAATAAATAAAAAGATAAACTAAATAAACCTAAACCTACCGGTTTACTTAATTTTAAAAAAATCCCTAAACCCTAAACCCTAATCCCTAAAACCTTAATCTCTAATCCCAGACCCTAAATTCTAAACCCTAAAACCCTAAACCCTAAACATTAAACCCCAAACCTGAAAACCCTAAACCCTAAACCCTAAACCTTAAACGATAAAACATACAACCCTAAACTAACCCTAATCCCTAAACCCTAAACTAACCTTAAACGCTAAACCATAAACTAACCCTAAACACTAAGAATGGGTAGAACCTTGATGGCAGAACACCTCAACTAGGCTCAATCTATATCTCGGTGGAGGCAAAGCGGAGGTGACGATCACTGGATCTAGATGTACCGGTGAATATGGAGGTGGTGGATGGAGGCGGTGATTTTGGAGGTGGGATGAGTAATGGAGGTTACGACCATGATGGTGGCGGGCAGAGGAAGAGATCAAGGATATGAAAGATCCCCTACCGAGTGGTTTGATAGAACTGAGAAATGAAGAAGATTGATCCGCTTATGGAACCGCTTCTTTATAGAGATAGTTTTTATCTAATTTTGATTTCTTCTATGGGTGCTCATTTTTGAACTATGCCGTCACTTGTGTCTTAGAAAAATTGGTGTACTACTTGGTAGTTGAAATTGAAAAGAAGAAATGTTGAATCTAAATTTGTTCTCTATTTAAAAAAAAAGACCTTAAACCCTAAACCTAAAACCTAAACCCTAAACCCTAAACCCTAAACCCCAAACCCTACACCGTAAACCCTAAACCCTAAACTAACCTTAAACCCTAAACATTAAAAAGCTAAAAACCTAAACCTATACTAAATAAAACTAAAAAATAAAATAAATAGAAAAACCTAAACCAAACTAAAATAAAAGAATAAAAAAATAAAAACAAAAATAAAAATCTAAACCTAAACCTAAAAGAAAATAAAATAAAACATAAAAACTAAACTAAAATAAAATAAATAAATACCTAAACTAAACTAAAAAATAAAAACCTAAATTAAATAAAACAAACCTAAAATTAAACTTAAATAAACCTAAAATAAAATAAAATAAAATCTAAATAAAACCTAAACCTAAAAAAATAAACCAAAAAATAAAGCAAAAAAAAATAAAAATAATTAAAACCTAAACCCTAAACCACAAAACCTAAACTAAAATAAACATAAAATAAACCTAAACCTAAACTAAAATAAATAAAAGCTAAACCTAAACCTAAAATAAACTAAACCTAAACCTAAACATGAACTAAATAAAATAAAAAAAAAAACTAAAAAAATAAAAACTCAAAATAAACCTAAAATAAAAACCTAAACCCTAAACCTAAAAAAAAATAAAATAACTAAACCTAAACGTAAAAAATAAAAATAAAGCCAAAACCTAAAAAAAAAAAAGTAAAATAAGACTCAACTAAAAATAAACCTAAACTTAAAAGTAAATTAAAATAGAAACCTAAACTTAAATAAATAAACTAAAATAAATAAACTAAACTAAATAAAAATTAAAAATATAATAAACTCAAATAAATAAAAAATAAACTAAATAAACCTAAACCTACCATGTTACTTAATTTTTTTAAAACCTAAACCCTAAATCCTAAACACTAAACTCTAAACCCTAAAACTAACCCCAAACTCTAAACCTACAACCCTAAACCTACAAGCCTAAACCCTAAACCCTAAACCCTAAAACCCTAAACCCTAAACCCTAAACCTAAACCTAAATCCTAAACCCTAAACCTAAATCCTAAATCTTAAACCTAAACACTAAACCTTAAACCTAAACCAGAACCTAAACCCTAAACCCTAAACCTAAACCTAAACCCTAAAATACAACCCTAAACCTTAAACCCCAAAATATAAACCTTAAACCCTAAGAAAGAATGGGCATAACCTTGATGACATCACCATCAACTAGGTTCCCTAGATCTATGTGGAGGAAAAGAAGGCGGTGGTTATAGTGGTTATGGGGATCTAGAGTCTTGGTGGATATGGATGTTGTGGTCGAAGAAGTGGTGGTTATGGAGGTGGGAGGAGTGACAAAGGTTACATCCATGGTGATGGCGGAGGGGGAGATCGGGGATATGATGGCGGATCCTACTACTCCAGAGGCAGGGGTGGTTTTGATGGAACCGAGAAACTAAAAATGGCTTATCCGACCCGCTTATGGAATAGTGTATTTATAGTATAGATGGTTCTACTTATCTAGGGTTTTTGATTTACTCTATCGGTGTTCATTTTTATCTACATCATCGTGTGTGTCTTAGAAAACTTGGGGTGCTTCTTGGCTGATAAAATCAAAAAGAAAAATGTTAAATCTTAATTTGTTTTACATTAAAAAAAACTTAAACCATAAACCTAAAACCTAAACCCTAAACCTTAAACCTTAAAAACCCTAATCACTAAACACTAAACCCTAAACCCTAAACACTAAACCCTAAACACTAAAGGTTGAAACCCTAAACTCTAAACCCTAAACCCTAAAACCATAAATCCTAAACCCTAAAACCTACAACCTTAAACCATAAACCCTAAACCACAAACCCAAAACCCTAAACCCTAAACCTTAAACCCTAAACTAACCCTAAACCTTGAATAAAGATGTCATTAGGAGTAGATCTAATGAATGACCTAATCCTAACATAATTAAGGTAGCTAAAGAAAATGTCTTCAAGAGACTTTCCCTTGATTATTAGAGATTTGAATACCCTAAACCCTAACCCTAAATCATATTATAATACCATTTATTATTGTATAATGTAGCATCATATATTTGAGCATGTAGTGATGTGTTTTTGGATGTTATAAGATGTTTTGAAATGTTTTAGTATATTATGGTATTGTGCCCTATAGTCTAAATTAATATAAATCATAAAAATATTAATTTAATAAATTAGATGATGGAATTTGTTAAATTTGAAGTGGGAATTAGTTGTAATACCAAAGGTGTGCCACTTATAGTCTAAAAAAGTAATATTTTATGTTCAAAATAAATATTATATGTTGTAGCATAATATAGCATCATATATCATAATATATTATTCTGCGCATTTTAAATTCTTTTAGCATTTTACAATCATACAGTCGATCCTACACAATCATTATTTATAAAAAAAATGTTGATTTAGACTTTAAAATGGTGGAATTTTGCCAAATTCATAATAGGTAGAGCTTGGCATCATAATATATTATTTCAATTTAAAATATGAAATTGATACAACTAAAATATATTATTTTTCATTGTTTAGACTAATTTTATGATTTTTATCTTAAGCAATCCCTTGTGATGTGATATGCAATATAGTTTAATATAATATGTTATAGTGTATTATAATATAGGATTCCATAACATAGTGTAGCATCATGCATTATAGGATTGTGTATTTTTATTTATTGTTTAGCATATTTTAATTTATTATAGTATGATGTAGTAGTGTTTGTACTGGTATAATTCATAAAAATACTGATTTATATGCTGAGATGATGGGATTTGGCAAAATTTAAGGTAAGCTTTAGGGAACATCATTGGGGGTGTGCTATGGTGTGTCATTTAATCAAAAGAATGGAATTTTGCATCCAAAATAAATGATTTTTTAACAAAATTTTATAATTTTTTTTGCTTAAAGTGATACATTTTAAGGTGTAATGTAAGATAATATATTATATGAAAGCATATTAAAATATAATGTACATAACAATATAACTTCACATATAGATGAATGTGGTGGTGTGTTACTAAATGTTATTGTACATTTTAATATGTTTTACTTTTGTTATAATACATTGGGTGAAACTCACAAAAATATTAATTTGAAGGTTGAGATGGAAGAATTCAAATTCACGACACACTAAGAAGAAACACAAACATTATACTATTTTGTACCATTTCTAATAGAAAATAACAATTTTACATCAAAAATGAACATTATTTACATTTTGAGAAAATTTTGTTATTTGTTCCTTTTAAGTGATTCTAATGAGGTGTAATGTTAGACAATATATTATATTATAGCAAATTATAATATAACATCATATGTTATAATATACTATAATGTGTTAATTCACCCTATAATATGTTTAGCATTATATTGTATAGTTAGTTTGAGCTTGCACCATCACAAATCATAAAATGTTGATTACAATGTTAAGATGATGTAATTTGAATGAATACATTATTAGCTTTTGGTGAAGTATTAAAGTTATGCATAAGAGAAAAAATATGATTTGATGAGAATTCCATGTCAAAAACATGGAGGGAGATCCGCTAAGGGATCACACATGCATTGGACATGATATGTGAGGGGTCTATGTCGAGGGCATTGAAGAAGAAAATCTACTTGGAATAAGGTATGAATTTGATTTGATTATATGATTTATGGAAAAAGATATGTTGGGGATAATAATCTATAATCCACCCAGGATTAAGATCAATTGACTTTAATTTATTTTATTCTAATTGATCCGGAGGCATATCTGCTAGAGATATGGGCTCAAGTCCCGTAGAAGTTGGTTGCTATCCACTAGGGATTGGGATTCAAGTTTGATTTCATAGATTTGTTTGGGGATGTATCCACTGGGGTTAAGAGTTTGGATGGATTTCTTTAATTTAGACTCTACTAGGGGAGTTGGTTTAATTTGGCTCCACTATGGAGGTTGGTTTTGAATTTAATTTATTTTATTGACTTGTTTATATACGATTTATGGCTCCACTAGGGGGATGGGTGTGATTTAACTCCACTGGGGAAAATTAGAATGGGTTTAATTTAATCTAAGTTAATGTATGGACCCTGTCGGTGTATGATGGACCCACTGAGAATGGGCTATGTCAGCCTTGACCTACCTCAGCTTTACAAATCCAAAGGGATAGTCTACCGGCTGTGGGGTATACTACCCTAAGGGATGCCTTTTAGTGTATAATGTATGCTAGGAAGAACGCAGCAAACTTACATCTTCCAAAGAGAGGAACAATGGGGTGACTTTGTTGGTTGCAAAAAAATTGAACGACCTAGGGTGACTCTTGAGTGAATGTCTTTGGGACTTATGTCAACTCAAAAGTAGTCATGAAATTGTTTTTCTTAATTTTATGTGATTTGATATGGTTTGTTTGGTTTAGTGTGATTTTGAATTAAGGGCATATCCGTTGGGGATGTGAGCTTGGTTAAATTTGATAGATTTAATTTATGGACCATGTTAGTGTGCGATGGACCCACAGAGATGGGGTTATATTGGACTTGTCATATCTCAAATTTATAAATCGAAAGGGATGGTCTACTAGCCGTGGGGTAGAGCTAGCCAACCTAAGGGGTTTCCTTTCAGTGTGCAACAGTTATGCTTGGAAGAAGGCGTAACAGACCTACATCTTCTAAAGTATGGAACAACTGCTGGATTGACCTGTTGGTAGCACAACAAATTAAACCCGAGTTAGGAGCGACTACTGAGTGAATTCCACTAGGGACTTATATTAACTCTATAGTAGTCAGGAAATTTTTATAGGGAGTTTTGCTAACATTGTCCTAAAAATTAGATACCTACTTGGGAAATGGTACTAGTAGGGGTGTCCTCCTAATCCATAAGTGAATATATATTTTGTTTATATGTTTGTGTGGACCTTGTTGGTGTGCAAGGGAACACATTGATAAGGGGCTATGTCGGCCTTGACCTATCTCAGATTTACTAGACCAAGGGAGAATCTGCACATCCATATGAAGGATTCTCCAACCATATGGGTGGTTATTATGAAAGGGGAACTGTCCAATCTTATAGTAACCTAGGTAGTGACTAAATGGGGTTGCAAATGATGTGATCCAAATATAGTGCCCATAGGAGAGGTGCTGCTAGGAGCATTATCCTAAGCCCTGGAAAAGAAAGCCTATAGGTGTACGGTGGCCAACTCAAGGAGAAATCATAGTAGACATATATCTGCCATGAGTGGTGTATCCTAAGGTGCGAGAACTAACCAACCTAAGGTGTACCTGTCAGCATGAGTGGTGTATCCCTCAGCATGGTGATAACCAACAAACCTAAGGAGCTTCGGATGATCAACCTAGAAAGAAAGTGTGTAGGCTTACAACTTTCCAAGAAGTATTGATCATCAGGATTGTCTATCATCGGCGGGACAGATGTTATCTAACCTAGAGTGACTACTAAGCAAGGAGCCCCGAGGAAGGACTGGACCTAGACTTGAAGTAGCCAGGAGGGAAGGAGCTACTAAGGGACATATCATAAACCTTAAATATACTCAATCAGTCAGTGCACAAAGGCTAATCCAAGAAGAAAGCATAGTAGACTCACATCCGTTAAATGAAGCCAACATGTGGCATCTTACCATGCAAGAAGCCTACCAAACTAACAAGGCACTCGTCGGTGTGCGGGGCCAAGTAAAGAAGGAAACCATAGAAGACTTACATCCTCCAGAGCAAGAAGACCATTGGGGTGACACACTAGTAGGGTAGCACGTTAGCCCGACCTAGAGTTGCTACTGAGTGAGTGTCATTGTGGTGTTATCTCAACTATGAGTAGCCCGAGACAATAGATATGTGTTTATTTTATATGTTTTTATGTAGTTTGTATTTGTGTTGTATCTATGAAGGATAGGAGGCCACCCGGGTTCCTTACACTTACCCTAAACACATCATCACGGTTTCGTAAATAAGAATACTTTCAGCATGGAAGAGATTGAATTCAAAATGGAATTTTCATTGGTGATAATTATTTTCTAACATGATTTATAATATTTCTTTAATAAGATACCATTGATTGAAAGCATTGGGCACTCTCTCTTATGATTAATAAGCTGATAAAATCCTACTTGTTAGGCCCTCTCTATGGTAAAAGGTCCTTCCCAAGTGGGTTCAAACTTGCCTCCCATCTTACGAAAGGCAACAATCAGTCTCCTTAGAACTAAAATAAGCTCTCCTACTTGAAAAGATTTAGGAAGTACCAACTTGTTGTTATCTTCAATCATTTTAGCTTTGTACAACTTAAGGTTTTGGCATGCCCGTAGGCATCTCTCCTCCAATCCTTTGAGTTCTTCTAATCGCAACCTAGCATTCTGCTCTATTGTGATCTTGCTACCCACAGCTATCCTTTGTGATGGGAGTTGGACTTCTGATGGTAGAATGGCTTCAGACCCATACACTAAGGAGAAAGGAGTAAACTGAGTTGGAGTCCTATATATGGTGTGGTAGGCCCACAAGGCTTCAACTAATGGCTCATGCCAATGTCACTTGTTGTTATCGAGTGTCTTCTTTAGTATTTGGATGAGAGTTTTGTTGTAGGATTTTTCTAAGCTGTTTGCCCTCAGGTAGTTGATGGAAGAATATCTCCAATATTTGCTATATCCCAGGCAAAGTTATTGATCTCGATGCACTTGAATGTAGTACCATTATCAAAAAAAAAATTTGTCATGACACTACGAACCTATATACGTTATGGTTACTAAAACACCAGCGTTGAGTTATGACCTCTCTAAGAAAAATCACTTTCACCCATTTGGAAAAGTAGTTAGTAGTAGCTAAGATGAACCGATGACCCTTGGAAGAAGGATGATCAATCGGACCCACTATGTCAGTACCCGAACACTCGAATGGCCATGAGGCCAATGTAGGATGTAGAGTATTGGGTGGTTGGTGTAGGACCACACCGTGTATTTCACATTAGTGGCCTCTCCTAGCCATATACATACAATCTTTGATCATCGATTGCTAGTAGTATCATAGTCTCTTTGTCTTGGCTATCATCTTCGGACTAGATTGGTTGGCTCCGCATAATCTTGAGTGTACCTCAATCATGATATTACGTGCTTATGCTAGTATGAACATACATAACCACATATGATCAAAGACCACCATACAAGGCACCATCCACAAGAGCGGAAAGTGCTGCTCTACTTCATCTGATGGGCTTGGGACTTCTCTTGAGGTAGTTTGTTTTTATTTAGGTAATCCATGAATAGTTGCCTCCAATCTAACTCCTTGTCCTTCTTGGCAATGGCAACCCCACCTTCAACAGTACTTTTGATGAGTTTAATATCAATAAGGGATAAGACTAGTCTATTTTGGACCTTTATTGATATGGACTCATCATCCGACATGCTTAACTCCTTGGCAAGCTTGGCTAAAGCATACACTATGACATTCTCTCCTCAAGGAATCTTATAAATTGTAACCTCTAGGATTTAGACCAACAACTTCATGGTGTACTTATGGTAGTGATGGATTGGGCTTTATAACCTTATATGACCTAGAGATTTGGTTGGTAATTAGATGTTGATGTTCTTGATGCTTAGAGTAACTACAAACTCTAAACCAGCAATCAAAGCATTATATTCGACTTCATTGTTGGTACAAGGATTGAACAGATGATAAGAGAATCTCATCATATTGAGGTATGGAGTTAAGAGAACTGTTCCTACCCCTACCATTCCTGAAATAGTAGATTGTGGTTCACCTCTTCTTTGAGAGAAAGCTGAACCATCAAATTACATCTCCTAGCGATGAATGCTAGTATCCTCTAAGTTCATAATATTTTCATCGGGATACAATCACTAAGCTGAGTCGGAGAAGAAGTGGGTGTGTTGCTAAGAAATCCACTAGATAATCCTTTCACCACAGAGGGTACAAAAGTAATGTAATACTATAGTGGATAGCGTGTCATGAGATCTAGTAGATTGATCCTAAAGATTAAGTTTACCTTATGAGGAAGCATGTAGTGTTGTAGCTTTGGGATGGAAAGATTAAAGCTTGGCAATGCTTCTCAATGAGTGGATGATTAGCCTCGTAGGGATTATATGATGGTTGAGGTAGTTCATTTTTCCTCTCTTTGTTGTTTGGGCCAACAAAGCACCAAGGGAGTCATCTAATGTAGCAGTGTAAAGTATGAGCAACTTGCCTAAGATAGGGATTGCTAGAACTAGTGGCATCATCAGGTAATTCTTGAAGTCTTTGAAGGCATGCTCACACTTGTCATCCCACTTGAACTTGGCATCCTCTTTGACAAGTACTAAGAATGGATGACATATTCCCAATAGGTTGGATATAAAGAATCTTAGATATGCCAACTGCCTTTAGAATGATCTGAGTTTTGTTAAACTTTTAGGGGTGGTATTTCTAATATCGCCTTGGTCTTCTCTGGATCAATTTTGATTCCCTAGTGTCAGAAAACAAACCCAAGGAATTTCCTACTAATGCACACTTTGGGGTTCATTTTGAGGTTAAATTATCTTTAACGTTCAAAACAACTCTCAAGTCAAAGAGATGGTCTTCCTTTACTCTACTTTTGACCATGAGATCATCCACATAGCACTCGACATAAAGATGAATAAGTTCATTGAAGATTCGAGTCATATCCTATTGGTATGTAGCACTAGCATTTTTTAAGGACAAAGGCATGACATTATAGCAATAGATTTTGATTGGGGTTCTAAAAGCGTGTTTCTTTCATCTTTAGGGGCCATATTTATTTGGTTATATCCGGATGAGCCATCCATGAAAGAGAAGACTACATGAGATGAGGCAATGTGTACCATCAACTTGGGATTAGTAGTGAAAATTCATCTTTTGGACATGCCTTATTTAAGTCCCTAAAATTGATGCATTTATGAATTTTGCCATTATTTTTCTTAACTGGGATGACACTGGCTAACTAGGTAGGGTATTTTTCTTCCCAAATGAAGCTAGCATCGATCAATTTCTTGACCTCATAAATGACCTATTGTTCTATGTCTAATCACATGCGTCTAGAAGCTTGCTTGATAGAGTTAGCACTAGGCTCTATTGCTAGTTTATTGACCACTATGTCAGGAGACAATCCAAGCATCTCTTAATAACACCATCTAAAGCAATCCTTAAACTCATTTAATAGTCTAACTAAGTATTGGTTTCAATTTCATTCAACAAAAAATTGATGTATGTCGCGTGAATCTTTTCGCCTATGTTGATTTTCTTGAGCTCGTCGATGGTTGACTAGATCTCTTCTTCAAATTTTGGCTATGCATCTTTGACTTCAAAATCATCTGGATCATCTGAAGTTTCTAAGCACAACTCATTATTTGAGTTAATGTGATCAAAAGAACATATTAGATTCCAAAAGATTGGTGATGACTAAGCAGGAATCGACATCATCGAATGGACCCACTGTACTCAATCCTAGTCCGGTCTTGATTGAGAGTCGTTGCATTTGTTCTTCCATATTCTTTCGAAGTAGTCTGACCTATGCTTTGACCAAGTATGTGCGATTAACCCTTTCTTTGCTAAATTATTAACACAAGGCAAGTACAAATCAAAAGGTAATTCTATTAAATCTTTATATGAATCATCCTCAAGTTCTACATCAACTTCATATCTTGAGGATGATCCTCCCAAAAAGAACCTCTGAGTCTTCACACTTATGGATGAATTAGGAGCTTCCTTAACTACCAAACCCTCAACTTTTTGAGAGGAAAGTGGGGTTAGACTAAGGTTCCCATCTGATGCCTAATTATTTCACATGTAGACTTGGATACCCTTATGCTTTATTTGGAGCTGGCCTTCATCTATCTCGCTCAAGTGTCACCTCCAAGGAGTCTACTTCTATGAAGAGGCTAGTGTGCTAACCATATAAGACTCATCCTATGAACTAGATTCTAAGTCTATAAGGATAATATGTGTACTCCTTGTAGCAGGGACATATCTTCTATTGGGTGGTCAACAAGGAGGTTTTCTACCATAGGACTGCCTCTGAACCTCTGCCTGGTGGAGGTCAGGTCGCACTACCCATATGTTGAATGGAGTAACGAACTGTGAGTGGAATTTAATGTAAGGCTCCACTTCCTCCTCCAAGTCTATTTTCGCTCCATTTTATTTTCTTTTTCATTTTCTCTTTTCTTTTCTTCTTCTTTTTCTCTTTCTTTTTCTTTTTCTTTTTCTTTTTCTTTTTATTTTTATTTTTGAACTTTGGTCAAGTTTGTGAGAATAGACTTGTTAATTTTTGAGCAAGGTAGTAATCCACATCCTCATATATGCTGACCTCATGAATTATAAATGGCTTGAGATCTCCTTTGACATAGTAGACAATCCCACCTCTCACAAACTTCATACACAGATGTAGAGCAAATGGAACTATGTTGTTCTCATGTATCCATGGTCTCCCAAGCAAAGCATTGAAAGATGTATTCAGTCATAATATGGAACTTGGCTTTGATCTTCCAATCATCTATCTCCAAGGGCAACACTATGAAGCTAAGGCCTATTGGCCTCACTTTTGGAGTGTGGATTCAACTTCCCATCTTATACTTAGGAGTCTTCTAGACACTAAGACTTTTCTAGTCATAAGACTTCTAACGATTAGGTAAACACTTAACCTAAGCCTAAATACTTAGAAGGGTTAACCATAGGATTAGGTTATGCCTTAGGGATTATGATAATCCACATACCTTACAACCCAAATCCAATCCATGTTCACCTTCTCAAACCAAACCTCAAGTTCAATTCAAACATCAAATCCAAATATAAATCTAAACCCAAATTCAAAAACCAAATGATTGAAGCCCATGATCAAATCCAAACTTGAAACCCTTCCTAAGTTATATGACATATCTCATGGACTTAGCCAATCTTAATCCAAATAAATCCATAATCAATTGATTTTCTCATATTAAATTTATATCTTCAATCATCTTCGTGAATATAAAACAAATCTACATTGGAATGATCAAAACTAAATCAAACTAAATCAAAACCCTTCTTAAGCCATATGACCTATCCCATAGACTTAGCCAAATATTAATCCAAATCAAGTCAAACTCAATTGATTTTATCACAAATCAATCATATTTTCACTCATCTTCACAAATTTAAATGAAATATATATTTAAATCATCAAAACTAAATCAAACCAAATCAAAATCCAAACCTAAGCCACATGACCCAACTCCATGGACTTAGCCAAATTCCTTAATTCCAAAACTCAAATTCAATTGATTTTCCCATGAATCAATCATACCTTCAATCATATTCACAAATATAAGTGAAATCTACAATAATCAAGCCAAACCAAAATTAACCCAAGTCAAACCCAACTTAACCCTATTAACTTGAAATATTCAAATAAACCTAAACCAATTGGTCAACTAAACCCAAACAAACACCCAACCAAGCCAGTTTGGCCAAATTGGTCAAATTGGTTAACTTAACCCACTTGACGCAAATGAATTCAAATGAGCCAAAATCAAATCTAAGCCAAACTAAACCAAACCAATTGAACAAAAACATCCCAAATTTAATATGGACTTGACCAAACTCTTGGTTTGACCCAATTTGATCAATTGGTCAACTTGACCCAACCTAACCCAATTTGACCTAAATGAGTCAAATTGTGCCAAACCTAACCAAATCAACTCCAATTGACTTGAAATTTGAGCTAACCCACTTCTGGCTCATTTCAAATCTACCCAAGTCAAATCCAATACCAAATTATCATTCTACCATTGGGTGAAAGGCATCACATGAGACAAATCACCCATGTAAGTGGTCATTTCTATTCATGGCCACTTAGCACTCTCCAAATAGTCCACCTAGGCACCTAGGACACTGCCCAACCTAACCAAAGGGGTGGTTGGGTCCACCACGACCCATGGGAGGTGAAATCACCTCACCCTCTCCATTAGAGCATTTAAAACCCATAAGACACCCATGATTCCTCGTTGGCAGCCACCTCCACACCTTCAACCAACTAAGCAGAGCCAACTCACCTCCTACCTACCACCCACGACTTCTTGAGTTGGCCGGACGGCCACTACAAGCCAAACCTGATCCCACCATCCGATCAAGATGAAAGGGGGTATACACCCCCTCCTTTCCACTCAAACACACACAAAAATCATTTCTCAGAGCCCTAGCTACCCAAGATTACTTGGGCCATTCCTAAGCTCCTAAGTTTGTTCCTCGATCTTAAAATGCCATTCCCATCCGTGTGTCAAAATAGACACTTTAATTTCTGACCTAACTTCTTTATTTCTCCATCAAACTTAAATTAACTTTGCACGCACCTTCCCTATGCCTCATCGAGCAAGAACAAACCATCTCCCAAGCTTCTCAAGCATCGATGGTGGGACTTCAATCAAAGCTGAGCTCCAAATCATTGGTTCATGGCCTTCTGAGCAAACATCAAGGAATTGATTCAATTTCTACTCAACAAAGCTTCATCTCCACTAGATGAAGCTTCCTCAATCATTCAAGCCACTAGTCTTGAGCTCCGGCTAGCTATGCTTCCAAAATCAATCTTTAGGCAAAATTAGGTTGGAGCTTTTTGAATAAAACTTGCATCTCATGTGATCTTGGATGTTGAATCACATCCGATCGATGTCGTGAAGGTGTGCGATCCTTTGGAGTTGATCCAGCTGTAAGCTTAGATCAAGTGAGTAGTGATGGAAGTACTCCATTCTCCCTCATCGCTTGATGTTAGATCATGCACCATACATGATGATTGGAATGGAAGGTCATGAGTAGATCCACTAGATCAATCTGATTTAATCCTATTAAGCTATGGTATTAATCATATACATCTGATCTTAGATTGGATGGTGGATGAGAAAGAACGTCCACCGTCACCACATAGGCACTCAGTCAGATAAGTTTTAAATAGCCAAATCTCACGGTGCCACATACAAAGCGTGTAATGTCAGTGCACCACATGTCACCAAGAGGATTAGGCTTTAATTAAGCTTAATTAATCATTTTTTAATGGTTGAAACTTCTAAAAATCATAAAAAATCATAGAGAAATAAAAAATGCAAATAAATACTTATTTTAAAAGTATTTAAAAGGAGAATTAATTAAAAAGTTATCTCAACTAATTTTTAACAGTAATTCAGGTTTAATTGCAAAATTTATTAGCTTAATTACTTGAGCAATTAATCCCAAATTTTGTGGGATAATTTAATGGGATGACCTCTACCTCCCATGATTTTCTTGGGATTTATTGCTCACTTAATTAAAAAATTGACTAATTAAACCTTAACTACTCTTTTAAGTTAATTAATGAATAATTAATCCTATGAATAGTAATAAATTGGTTAATTAATTTTATTAATCATTATTTAATATTAAGTTAACTTAGGAATAGGGTTGGGACCCTTTTCCCTAAGTTCATTTCACCCTTTTTTAAAATGAAATTAATTAAGATTTAACTAATTGATTAAATCACTTAATCAAATTGAAATCATAATCACATCAGACCTTAATTAATTAAATCATGGGGTAAATCTTTAGGAGTTTAATAACCTTAAGGAGTTTAATGAAATTATGGTTAGTCCACATGTGTGGGAAAACTATAAGAGTAATTAATTAAGTCCCTTAATCTAATTAAATATTAATCATGAGCCAATTGCATTAGGCTCCTTTTATTTCTAGGATCATTGCAAGTTTATTTTCCATGCATATCATGTTGGGTCATAATTACTTAGTTAATTACTTTAACGTGACATAGGTATGGGTAATTAATTCATCTCATTAAGGGTTCAACTTAATTGACCCATTAACTTAATTACATTTCCTTAAATTAAATTAAATCCCTAATATGGGAATGGGTTTAAAATAGCAAGTGATGATTTCTCTTCTCCTCTTTAATCAAATCAAATCCAAAACATAATTAATAAAGAAGTTTTGGTTTGCTTTAAATAATCTTATTTGATTTGACTATCCATAAGAACTAGTTTGGTTGAATGAATCACATGCTCATATTTGACTGTCCTCTTTCCAATCATGTTAAATTTGGTATGTCATTTGAATTCATGCATCCATCTTTTCAAAATCAAGTAAAATAAAATGGATTTCTTTTATGTAAGTTTTGCATTGTTGATTTAATATAATATATGCATGGCTATTATCACTATTAAATCCAAATGTATTTTTCAAAAGCTTATAAATGAATAATAATATGTGTTATGATGCTAGTTATAAACACATAAGAAATGCATGTTCTTATAGTTTAAGTGTATGAATGTTGAGTTCTCTTTCCTCTATTCATGTTTTTGATTTATATAAGATTGAATGGTAATGGGTATATAGTTTGGACATCTTGGGAACACGAGGCTTTAGTTAGCCCCAAGAAGGACACTTGATTACATTCTTATATATTTCAACATTAAAATTTTGATAGAGCTTTAATTCATACATATAAATGATTCAATCAAAAAAATATACAATCTTTGCATAGTTTTCATTCCCTCATTTATGTATACATCAATGTGTGTCCAAGAAAACCAAGTATATAGTCTAGACATCCTGAATACAAGGCTTTAGTTAGCCCCAAGGAGGTCATTTGATTACCTCGCTTCCCTGGTTTAACAACTACAGGTACTTGCTTATATCTTTGTACTTGTATATGTATATGTGATTACTGAATAAAAATTCCATTTTACATTAAAATTGCTTGCATTCATAAATGACTAAGTAGTTGAATTAATTAGCCATATGATTTAGAGCTTGCTTCTCATGTTCATGCATACAAATTTACATATGTTTGAATGCAAATGGGTATATAGTCTGGACATCCTGAGAATATGAGGTTTTAGCTAGCTCTAAGGAGGTCATTTGATTACATCACTTCCATGGTTTAATAATAGCACATGCCTATCTAATTTCATTCTTTTCATTTTTGCATAAGATTTTGGATAAAGTTTTAAATTAATATGTTTAAATGATTTAATAAAATAAAATATAAATTCTAAACATATACATACATTCATCATTTAAGTGTGCTAAAATATGTTGCATGTATAGATACACTTAGGATTAAATCATATGCATGTTACATGTGATGGAATGGAATGATTTAATATATGTCATGTTATAGTAATTCAATTAAATTAATCTTAAGATGCCTTTCATTTTGAATAGGATTATTTAAAGTGAACCTAAACTTAGGATTAATTAAATCATTTAATAAGCCATTCACTAAAGAGAACTAAATCAAATTAATATACTTTAGAAAATGACTTAAGGTAGGGATGAAAGAGGGTAATCCTCTTTTCCTCTCTTTATAGAACTTAGTTGCTAAGTGTAATCAAATGAAATAAAAGAAAACACAAATTAAAATTCTCAAATCAATTAAACTACTTCAAGTGAAATTAACCTTTCATGTTAAATTGAATCCTTCTACACTTAGAAAATACAACACCAATGTCTAACAAGACTTACCACACAATCCTTAATACAAACATTAGAATTAAGTCACCACTTCTAGCTCTAAGTTAGATGCATGATGTGTTGTATGTTTTGTTTTATAATGTATTATTTTAGATGAGGTGTATGCTTCATATAGATTAGATGATAGGGAAATATTAGCCTAATCATGTTTTCAGGGAATATGCTTAAGGGATGCTTAAAATAAATGTGAATGATCTTTCTATAGGTTGCTTAAATCTAAACCATAATCCAAGTTAGGATAGGTGGGCTTAGTTACCCATGTGTAGGGTGCTAAGTCAAAATTATAAATACAACTGCTTAGGATTATATTTATACTTAGCTAACCTCTATTTCGTAGGTGTAGTTAAATTTACTTTTCCCACATAAATGTAATTTTTGCAATAAGAATTAAGGTTAGTGCTATGAGGGATTAGAATGAGCGGGCTAAAGCTTTGTCTTTGGGTGCCCTTTGATGCCTTTGAAGCAGCATCATCCAAATTAAAGAAGGAACCAAATTAGAAATGGAGATATGAAGAAAAACCTACATAACATTTAATACAATTATAATTATTCTTTAATATTCGGTTATATAAGGGTAGAGCTACCTACCCATCTTTTCTCTCTTTGAAATGTATAGTGATACCCACCATACGCCTTTTATTCTTCTATGATAATTTATATAATTGTTTGATTATGTTTACATTGTGCATTAGGACGGCATGATTTTCATGGTTTCTTAAATGATTGATGCTTTAATGTGTGGCTTGGATATGATTAGGCTCTTAGGATAAAAACAACTTTTTTACCCAACTAATAACTCATAACTAAATTTTAAACTACTCATAACCTCATCATAAAATCTAAGACATAAATAAAATAATTAAAAGATTTTGCAACCCCTTAGTTGTATGGTTGTATGTTTCACATCATGCGTGCATATTCTTTCTCTCTCGAACATGAAGGATCTCTATTCTTGCACAATAAAGGAATGCTTGACCTGTGAGGGCATTCCTTATGGTGGATAACACCTTCTTCTAGCTGATTTGACCCATAACCTATTTCATAAATCATTTCGGCATAAGAAATCCTAAAGCCTCTATCAAAATGATGTGTCTAAAATGAAATAAAATTTGAAAAGATTTTACATCTATAGATTAAGTCATATGCTTATACCACTCATGCTCTAGTCTCTTAAGGAGATTATTTAGGACTTTAGTCTCTTTCTAATTAAATAACTACCCTAGCTATCTTGCAATTCATAAGACCGAACTACATGGTTTTAAAATCATATGAGGAGTTAGGAGGCCACTCTGCAATTATATGTCTAGAAGTCAATTTATTCTCTCTTTGTAGGAAACCTTATGTCCACGCTAGATTTAGTCACGCTTAGATACCTAAAGCCTATTCAAGCAGCAATACGTAACTGAACGAAGTACATCAG